>JAVQKC010101880.1:0-17276 GCA_036025475.1 Philypnodon macrostomus | reverse complement strand
AGGGAATTTTCTAAATTTGGCAAAAACATTCTTCACAAACATCCAGACAAATCAAAAAAGTGATTAAGGTGCCCGTTGGTAACAGTTGTAGCAGACGTATGGGGCAGACGTATGGGGCGGACGTATTTTTTTTCCAATTAAGAATGGTTCGGTCAATGCACATATGAAACTGGTGGGGTTCAGTACCTCCAACAAGGTTAAGAACCACTGCCTTAGAATGATAATGACTTCTTTTGAGTAAATCCACATTAAAAAGTCATGGCTTGATATTACAGATAGATCTTTATATTTTTACATAGCCTATAAAAAGCTACAAAATTAATAAAACGCTTGCTCTCATAAAAGATTATGTATCCAAATGTATGTATATTAAAAAAACTCAATTTTGCCAAAAGTGTGAGAACTGTATAATTTTAAAAGGGGCCGAAAAAGTGGCTTTATTTGACCCTGTTCTATTATGTAAAGTAGGTAATCCGTCATAAAATCTTATTTTTAAATTAGTCCCTCCCCTGGCCTCTACAGAAACATCAAATCAGAATTTGTGGGATACCACTTTAGTCTGGACAAGTATGGTGCAAATCCTCTATTGAAAGTATTGTCTATGTATAAAACTGTATATAAATATTAGGGATGCACAGATATGGATTTGCTTGGCCGATACCGATATTTTAACTAGGCCTGTGCGGTCGTCCCCGACAGCAAGGTGTATATCGCCGAAAGGGCCCCATACATCTGCCACAACTGTCACCAACGGGCACCTTAATCAGACATTGTGTGATTTCTAAAAGGTTTTTGTATTGTTAACGCGCAATTAGGAAGCCCTGCCCCCAAACCATGACAAACATGGGACCGGTCTATTTGACTATTTTAATTTATCTGGATGTTTGTGAATAATGTTTTTGCCAAATTTTGTAAAATTCCCTAAAACTACATTCTTCTTTCAGCCTATAGGGGGCGCTATAGAGGTAACTGCCATCATATTGGTCAGATGTGTTCAGGGCCGGGGGGTTATTATTAGGTATTTCAGGTTTGAGCCTAATCGGACAACATATGTGCAAGTTAGAGGCTGTCAAATATACCTGATATACCTATAGGGCTTTATTTGACTTCTGTAGCTTGCCTATGTACATTAACTATACAATAGCCTGAATCACTGTGCCAACATTCACACAATTTCATTTACGTTCAGCAGGTTTATTGGCTCAATAAATGTGCATGAAAACATTAATTTGTGAATTATTTAATTGTCATTAATCGTAGAAGTACCAAACTGAATCCAGTTCTGCATCTTCATGATATGTACCTGTGTGCAAATGTTGAAATTGATCCACAAATATTAGTTTTTCTTTATTTAGTCACCCTAAATTTAGACTTTTTGAACTTTCTGACTCTTTCTAAACATAAATATTAGAAGTTATCCTTTTAGAAAAACAGATTACCATCAGCCATCTGTATAGACCGATACCGATGTTGGGCTGATATATCTGTGCATTACTTATAAATATCTATGTTCCAACTTGGCCTCTCCAGACAAGGGTTTGAGGCTTTCAGGAGGAGTGAACATCTTCGAGACCTCCAGGTGGCACTCTGCCTCTATATGCTGTACCTTGATAAACTCCAATTTGAGGTACTCGGGCATGCTGTAGGTCTTGCAGACTCTAAAGACGTTCCCGATGATGTCCTCCGGAGAGTAGCCCAGCCTCCAGAGCTGCTCCATGACACGGTAGGCCTCGTCCACCTGGCCCTGCACGCAGTTACCCAACATGCCTTTCACCAGCAGCGGGTGGGGCTCGTCGCACACTTTGAAGACATTCTCGCTGTTGATGAAACCAAACCCAGAGTGTGTAGATTGGAGATTGTTGAGGGCCTGGGGCAAAAAAACGCAAGATAGAGGCTTAAAGGTCAGAGGAGACATGGAGCTATGAGCAAACAAGGCTGTAAAAAAAATATACATTTTTGCTTAACTTTGTGTGCAACATTTTTGGGCATCCATTTTCTCAACACTTTGTAGGCAGTCCGTTGAGTCCATTTACACAATCCTTTTCCAGGCTGATTTAATCGTTTGTTTGGTCATTATCAAACTGAATCAGAATATCATGGTTGCATTCTGATGCACTAAAAAAAATAAATTCGCTGGGGTAATTTTATAGTGGTACCAATAATTGTAACACACAAACTAAGCATAATTGTTTTTATAAGACCGTTCATTGTTTAGAATTTTTTCTTTTTTCAATGTGTACAGAAAGTGTCACCTGTCTCATGTCGCCCTGAGCAGTGAAGATAATAGCCTCCAGTCCATCATCGGTCACTGTGAGCCGCTCCTTGTCCACCACCTCCTGCAGCCGAGCCAGGATCTGTCCATCCGTCAGTTTGGAGTAACGCAGCACAGCGCAGCGGGATTGGATGGGCTCGATGATGCGGTCTGAGGCGTTACAGGCCAGAGCGAAACGTGTGGTTTTAGAGTAGATCTCCATGATGCGGCGGAGAGCCTGCTGCGCGCCATCCGTCATACTGCACACATACACACAAAAGATACAGAATGTTTCTCTCAAGTGTATGCCAGACAGTTTGGATGGTAGTTTTCTCTGAGATCTATTTTGGGTCCAGAAATTTTAAAAATGTGGTTCAACTGGGGTTTCTAAACCAATTTGGAACAATATTACATTAAAAGTTTTTATCTGTACTAATATTGAAGCGCTAAACTAAATAATTTAAGAAGTTT
Organism: Philypnodon macrostomus; assembly: GCA_036025475.1. Taxonomy (NCBI): domain Eukaryota; kingdom Metazoa; phylum Chordata; class Actinopteri; order Gobiiformes; family Eleotridae; genus Philypnodon; species Philypnodon macrostomus. The sequence goes on along the minus strand of JAVQKC010101880.1, from coordinate 14,554 downwards.
GGTGCAGCTAGCACAAATTAGGCATTTCAAGTTTACTTGATCAGATGAGATGTTGAGGTGACCATGTGATATATACTATAAACCTGACGCAATTTGAAAGCAGCATTACTTTTAAACTTTAGCTGTTTCTACACATCAGAACACTCACATCCTCCTCTTGACTACAACAGACCAAGAAATCTCCAGGATTTTCTAAAGATTCTAATACCACCTAAAGCAATTAAAATCATTAATTAGTTAATTATTAATTGTCATTATTCGTAGAAGTACCATCCTCAATCCAGTTCTGCATCTTCATGATATGTAACTGTCCAGAAAAGTAAAAAAAAGATGACTTATTCAATTCACAGTTGAGATCATAGAGGCCCTGCCCCCAAACCGTGGCAAACATGGGAAGGGTCTATTTATCTTTTTTGATGTCTGAAGGATGATTTGAGAAATTTTGTAAATTTCCCTAAAACAACATTCATTTTTCAGTCCATAGGGGACGCTATAGAGTTAACAGCCATCATATTGGTCAGATGTGTTCAGGGCCGGGGGGTCATTAGGCATTTCAGGTTTGAGACTTATCGGGCAAAGTATGTGCACGTTAGAGGCTGTCAAATATATCTGACTTCCCAATTTCAATCCAAAATGGCTGACTTCCGGTTTGTTTTATGGCGGGGCCATATTCATATTTTATGTTGGGTACACTGTGGAGAATCACTGTACCAAGTTTCATTGCTCTCTGCCAAAGTGTGTCCAGGGTCCCATAGGGTTCATAAACATGGGGGCGCTATAGAGGCATTCTTTATTTGACCTCTGTAATGTGCCTATGTACATTAAGTATACAATTGCCTGGATCACTGTGCCAAAATTCTTGACTAAAGTGCTCCAGGGCATTCATTTGTTAATTAATCAATTACTATTCATCGTAGAAGGACCAAAATCAATCTAGTTCAGCGTCTTCATGATATGTTATATATATATAATAATTTAATCTGACAAGTCTTTTTCAAATTGTATTTTCAAAATATATAAACTCTGTCATAAACATAAGGGAAATGTCTACAAGAAAATGGTTGACACACAAACTATTGTCTATACCATCCTCCTGACCCTTCAAAGACATCTTGTTTATATGTGGTTTATATATTTTTTTAAGGTATACTGTTTGTACAGTTTTATGAATTGTTTTTAGGATGACTATTTAAGACCTGTCCAGGGACCACAGATGATGCAAATCTGGTGCATTTACAGAAATGTTGATTAATGTATACTGTCCCTGTTAAAAAAAGGGGGAATAGGGGACTAATTTATTAACGACAGAGACAACACTCTGACAACAGGGGGCAGCACTGAGTGTTATAGTCGCCTTTGAAATACTGTTGCCATGTTTATAACGACTCTACTGCCATCTTCTGCTCAAATTTCTTACAACTTAAACATAAGTGTTTTGTCAAAATGTTAAATGTTACAAATAAAACCAGAATAAAATATATATATTGATCCCTCTTTTATTTTTGGTTAGTGCAACATGTGAAACAGACAAGGGGAAAACTGGTCTGAAATTAGATTGGTCCATTATAAAACATATATTTGAACCTTTCAGATGGAACAGTATTTACATGTATGTAAATCACTGCATTAATTTAAACAATCAAAATAAAAAAAACAAGTTAAGGACTAAATAACTCTCCAACTAGAGCTATTTAGTTAAGACATAATATTTTATTGAAATTCTATTCTTACTTCTTCAGTAAATGTTTCTAGTTTCACATTATGAGTCAGGGAGTGCTCCCAAAGGGACTTCTTTTGAAGGAATGATAAGCCACATTCCTCACACATGAAACTCTTTGCCTTTCCAGCATGTGTCCTTCTGTGTTTCTTCATATGGTAGGAGAGTCGAAAGCCCTTTTCACATATGTCACATTTGAATGGCTTCTCACCTGTGTGGATGCGCATGTGGGACTTCAGGTAGCCTGATTGGATAAAGGCCTTGCCACATATTTCACATTTGTACGGGCGCTCCCCGGTGTGGTACCTGTTGTGTAGCCGCAGTTCGTTGGCAGTCAGGAAGGTTTTCCCACACACAGTGCACTGGTGTGGCCTCTCTCCGGTGTGGATGAGTTCATGTCTCTTCAGAGATGTCTCCTTCATGAACTGCTTTCCACAGCTGTTACAGGGGTACCTCACACCTATGTGCACCTGTTCTACGTGGTTTGTTAGCTGCAGCTTTGTGCGGTAAGCCATGTCACACTGTGTGCAGGCCCAGGGTCTTTCCTCTGAATGGGTTCCCATGTGAACAGTTAGTTCTGAGGCCGAGCGGTAACATTTCCCACACTGCCAACACAAAAAGGGCTTCTCCCCCGTGTGCTTCCTTTGATGCACTGTCAAACAGTTGGATGACCTGAACTTTTCAGGACATAAATCACAGGCATATGGAAACTCTCCTTGGTGGATTCTTCCGTGAATAGCCAGATATGACAACTGCATAAAGGTTTTGTCACACTGTCCACAAGGATATGGCCCAGTAAAGTTGTGCTGCTTCTCATAGTGTTCCCTCAAGCGTCTTAACAGAGTGAAGGTCTTGTCACACATGGTGCATTGCATTGGCCTGTGCATTAGTTTGTGCCTCTCAAATGCAGCCTCATTTGCCAGTATTTTCCCACATTCTTTGCAGTAAAGTGGGTCATGAATTCTTTGATGTACTTTGAGGAGCGTCATACTCTTAAATTCTTTGCCACACTCGTCACATTTTAAGATTTCTCTTGTGTCCAGTTTACACACCTTTTCCTGATGCTCCTTTAGAGCAGAGAGATATTCAAAGTGTTTACCACAGTTTGAACACCACACAGGGATTTTAAGCGGTGGGCCCTGTTGGGAATCAAAGCTCAGAGTGTCCACTTGGCTGGTGCTTGCTCTTGGTTCTTTCTTCCACGTGAATCTTGTCATTTTCTTGTGACAGATGGCATATATCTGGTGTCTTTTCAATCCATGCATATGTTTAAAACGCTTCTTGCAGTGTACACAATGGTATGGCCGATCGTCTGTGTGGCATTGAAGGTGCCTGTTGAAGGTTTTAACGCTATCAAATATCCTTGAACACACAGGACAGACTTTAAGTACTTTTCTTCTTGTTCTTGGTAGAGAAGTAATTGAGGATTCCTGCAATGCATTTGTAGGTGAATTCATATTTTCTTGAAAACTGCTGGTTTCATCTGCCTCAGCCAGTATTTGCTCCACTGTTTTGCTCTCCTCTTCCCTGATGCCTTCATGGCCATGAATAAGCTGATGTTTTTTTAATGTGTCTCTGTACTTAAAGCCCTTTTCACAAGTAACACAAATAAACGGCCGCTCCTCAGTGTGTGATCTTAAATGCTTGGCCATGTCTGCGGTGCATGGCAAGACCCTACTGCATATGGGACAGACTTTGCCTTCTCCTGACCCTTCCAAAGACAGCTGCTGAAGTGTTTGTGGTGCTTCCTTCTTTTTGACAATAGGCTTTTTAATATTATTCTTGCATATCTTGCTTTGATGTCTCTTTAAAATATATGGATTTTTGAATTTCTTTTGACAAAAGGGACAGCTATATGGCCGGTCCTCTGAATGAGACTTCATGTGTCGTTCCATGTCTACATAACGGGCAAAATATTTACCACAGAGAATGCAGTGTTTGTTTTCGGATGAGATGGATGTATTAAGATCTACAGAGTGCTCGCTTTCCGGAGGACTGCCCACGTCGTCCTTTTCGTGGACGCGCATGTTATGTCGGGTCATGTCATACTGGTCCCTGAATCGTTTGTCACAGTTGCTGCACTTATACCTGAGCTCTCTATTTTCTGAATGAGTTTCTAGGTGTCGTCTCATGGCTGCTGCGCGTAGGAAGGATTTTTCACAAATGGGGCATGTTTTGTTATTGGGGTATTTTTTTCTTTGTCTTCGAGCAGTTTGTGAAGATTCATTCTTTACTTCCACCTGTTTGCTTTGTTTGAGAGGTTGAAACGCAGCGGGTTTTAAGGTGTTAGCATCCTCATTACATGCATTTTCCACATCTGACTTAATCGTCACAATAGTTTCTTGGTCATTTACAGATTCTTCCTGATCATCAGTCTCCATCAAATCTGATGGCTGTTCAATTTGAATATAGTCCAAAAGTGTTACAGTTTGTCCTTCCACCTGGACAGTGACACAACCTTGCAGCTGCTCAGACTGAGGCTGTAATTGTATTTGCCCAGCGTCTATTACAACTTTCTCCACTTGGGGAAGGGAGAGGGATGAAAGAATGCAGTTTCCAAACGATGATATGGTCTGAGTCTCATCTGAAAAACAAAGTGAGCCAGAAATAATTTACTAACCTAAAGCAAATTTTTTATTATTATTTGTGAATGCACAGAACTCACCTGATAAATCCAAGTGCCCAAGTGTAGTGTGGTAATGAAGAACTCTTCTTAAATGCTGGGGGTCAGGAACAGAGTGCAGACTTTCCTCTAGGGCAGATGGGACTGCACTTAGCATAGATGCCAACTGAACAAAATAAAAACACTGTCAGTTCTATAGTGGCAGAGAATGAGCAAATGTGGGTTAAATATAAACCAGCAACTAAATACCAATGACAGTTTCCAGTTGAAACTCCAAACTTAGTACTCTATACGCAAACAAGTGTGTGGAAATGTGTTTGTATATTGTACCTGCTGAATGTCTGGTATTGGAAAGAGCTTCTCAAGTCTAGTTAAGAAATCCAGCATTAGGACTTGCAGTGCACTGTCGAAGTCTGGCCCAAAATCAATGGGAAAGACATCCTACAAATTGCAAAAATGCAAGTTATTCATAGATTATTAAATTGTGTGAATCAAATTATTATAGCTTAGTGTAAAACTGACTTGGAAAAATCTCTCCTTTTCTGCAGGGTCCTTCAAAATCAACTGAACATGATCCACAAAGTTTGATTCTGGGAACACAACTTCTGCAAAACATGGCTGGAAAAAGTCCATGTATAATTAACATTATTGACAAAGATCTGATGAAAGCAATTTGAAGTTAAATGGGTTTTACTTACCTGGGCTGCCCAAGTAGATACAAGTGCTTTGATCTGCTCCAGGTGCATCCCGACAGATTCAAGGTTTGTTACTTGGTCAGCTCGACATAATTCAAGAACCATCTATAATTAAGTTGATGTTTAACTCAGTATATTCTTAAAAGGCTACTGTACTTTTAAACGAGTTAGGAATTGATAACCTTACCCGTGCACGAAGACCTAGGAGGAGCTGGGTCCTTTGATCTGTATTTAATAGCTCAGGCACAATCTCTATAACACTATTGATGAAGTCCTCCACCATCCCATAATCCTGCACATCTCCTTGCTGCACAACATGCCACATAGCGGCAGAAACCAGGCGCAATGGAGGTATGAAGAGACGAAGCGAGGGCAGGGAAAGGGATGGCTCTGAAAAAAAATAAAATAATAATTATTACTATTATTTTTACAAATGCAATTGTATTTTTATATAACTATGTTAATATATTTTATAAAAATACCTCTTACAGACTTGCGAATTAAATAGAAATCGAGTTAGCTGACGTTTTGGCTTTAGTGTCCAATTTAGGAGACAATGAAACAATGCTGAACTACACTCTGCAATCTGCAATGCATGTGTTCACGTCAGCCAGTCAGTCATTGTTTGTTTTACCCTGAACGTTTGTAGAATCCTAACGATGGTGCACTTATACATAGCCTCAAACGACTGAAATAACATTAGCTTCGGTGCACCTTACAGGAGTTCAGCTAGCTCTGGTGCTTGAGTCAGTCCGTTTATCGGCACTAAACACACTTCACTTTGTTGTAGTCAACAAACCCAGCCAAGCGGTTACTTACGTTTGCATGCATGATAGAAAAAAACTTGAAAATACATGCAAGGTCTCACATCAGTCGTTGAAGCTACTGAAGCTATATTGTTAGCTAGTAAGCGTTTCAGTGAGCTACCGCCATCTCAATGAGCGGGGTACGCCATGTTTAAAATCAGACGCACACAATCCTAAAGGGACCTCTATAACTTCTTATAGATTGTTCACGCGTTTAAGTTTCCGTGACTTACCACTTTCAGCATGATGTAGACTCTCCATTTTAGCCTAAAAAATATCAAACACAAGTCGTACATGTAATTAGGGCTGTTTTAAGTTGATGTCCGCGCGACCCTGCGGTGGCACTTAGCAGGAGGAAGGGCGGCTAAACTTCCATAATGCGCATGCGCACCAATGGTGCGGTTCTGCTTATCTCTTATAGATTATGCTTTTACTACACTTCACATACGCCATGTCTTCATGCATAAACCTACCTACCTACAACTACCAAGTATAGAATAACTATTGAATATAATATAACCAACTAACAATTAAAATGCCGACACAAAAAGACGAAATTAATAACTTTCTTTTTTTTTAAATTGAGTGAGTTTGCCAAATATTGCCCTCTAGAGGCTACAGTCACTGTTGCGGGTGCAAAAAGCAAGTTTTCTAGTCCTTGAAATAATGAATTGTCAGTAATTGCATCTGTTTAAGGGAGAAAATTGCAGAAAAAAATGTATATTTATTTTTGTTACCACTGCTTAGGAGGTAATGTTTTTGGTAGCATCCCTCTGTCGGTCCCTCTGTCGGTCCCTCTGCCGGTCCCTCTGTCGGTCCCTCTGTCCGTCACTCTGTCCGTCACTCTGTCCGTCACTCTGTCCGTCCCTCTGTCGGTCCCTCTGTCCGTCGCTCTGTCCGCTGCTCTGTCCCTCACTCTGTCCGTCACTCTGTCCGCCGCTCCCTCCGTCGCTCCGTCCGTCACTCTCTCTGTCTGTAAGCGACTTAACTAAAAAAATATGTGTTTTTAGGAGTGCATATATGGTAAATTTGCTACCTTGGCGGAGGTCTGCACTCTCAGTTTTTCAAACCTCTGAAGTTTTATGTTGCTATTTTTTTAAATTATGAATTATCATTCATTCACACTTATAGTGTGTAGAATAAATAAAACTGAGCTTTTTTCTGAAAGTAATAATTGTACATCTTTTAAGTCAGCTATAACACAGAATAAAAGCTCTTTGATAACTAAACTGTGGCTAGTTAAACTTTTGGGGAATAGTTCCCAGTAAGCCCTGCTTAACAGTGTAATTCAATTAATTCAATCTAAATAATCTTGTGTAGTTGTTTCAGTAAATACCCTACATAAAATATATGATTTTTTTGGTAAGTTTTAATAATAATAACAACAACAACAATAATAATAATAATAATGATATTAATAATAATAATAAAGATAGAGCTAAAAACAAAAAAAGTAAAAATAATAATAAAAATGCCAAAACTTAGAAAGTTTAAAGTGTGGTTATTTATTAGCTGTCCACAAAACCATGTTATGAAATGAACTGTAAAACTGCCAAAATACCCAGATGGGTACATTTGCAGATGTAATCATGCATCTGCTGCATCTAGGAACATATATGCAGGCAAATAAATGCTCAGACAAATAAAGTGGATAATTGTTAAAGGACAGAGCTGGTGTACAGAGGGCTAGAGCACATTCTCAACAACATTTAACAAGAGCCATGCGAACCAACATTTACTCTACAGCTTTGACCCACTGTAGCATCACAGCAATAGCTAACTGATGCTATGCTCACTCTAAATATACACATTTTCTTGGCTACGCTAACACCGGCACAATAAGTGCTTGACATCATTATGAATTTGTTTACTCCTAAAGTTGCATTGCACAGGCATTTCAGTTAAAATGAGAGCAAGGGTAAAATCTCAATACAGCCTCAAAATACCCACCAACAAGAGAAATAAAATACACTTTTGGATGTCACAAAAATATTAACATTAAAATAATGCATCTTCAGTGACTTAGCCTTTAGTTCACATTTGTAGATCTATAACCTGTGTGATTCATACTCAGCACATTTAAATAGTCATATGGAAATATTGCTTGATTTCAAAAGTAAAACATATCTTTAAACGTTTATACTTTGATAAACAAAATATTTAAATGTAAAGTAAAATATACAGTATAGTGCTATGTATGCATATATGAAAATAAAAACGCATTTGTATTTCTTTCAGTAGCTATATACAGGAATTGAGATTTTGCTTAATTTTTGTCCCAAAATGTTAAATTTGGAGTGTGCTACAATATATTGAATCTCTAATATATATATTTATATGTATACTGCACTCTGTCACCTGAAGGACAAAGACAACAAAGTATTATAACACACCAGAAACCTTTTCATTGTAAGCTATATTGAAAACAAGAGACTCCTTTTTGGTATGTTTATCGGTCTGTAAATAACTCTAAATGTGACTATTCGGAGAGCTTAGTCTTTTGTTTATTTCTGCTTTCTCTGAATGTAAAGTGCAAGTACGCTTGGTCCGTTAATATTGCAGTTCCGACCATGTATTTTAATATTCCTTTAAAATGTGGTCCTATACTGAATGAATGAGGTAAGGGAGCACTAGCTATATTTGGAATGCAACAGATAATGAAAAATATTGGATATTGTGGAGTTTTTATACAATCAGTAAACTACTCAGTCCCACCATTTACACACATAAAAGCACACACAGAGAAAAAAAAGGTTTTGTATGAACAAGTAAAACATGCAACTTTGCAAAAACAGAGACACACATACAACAAATACATCAAAGGAGCACATTCAATGAGTCTTGTATCCTCAGCCAAGCACTGGAGAATTCTTTACACATCACGTGCCTTTGTTTCTCCAAGCTGATCTGTAATCCAGTGGATAGAGGGTGAGCAACCTTGCTTTGCAAAAAAATGGCTGAAAGTAAATTCAGCATAAAAGGCAATATCAGGGCAGCTCAGAGCAGAAGGTGTCATGCAAAAGTCATTTTTACAGGGGTACAGTATCATAGCTTGTGGATAGTGGATCAGTTGAGTCAGTACTGCAGTGTTGGCCACCTCTGCACACAGTGTAACATATCCATCACAAAAGTGAAAAAAAGTCTCAACTACGGGATTGTCTGCTGGCATTGCTACTCACCCACTGTTACTTTTACCATAAAGAACAATAATAATCTTAATATTATATTTCAGTGAAATGGCATCTAGTTCAAAAGTAAAATAAATTCTTTCACTAGAAGCTGTTTCCGCTTGGTAACATTTTGATAGAAAACTGGTATGCATGTCATGCATTTCGTATTTGAAATACAGTCCAAAGTTGACATGGTTCATGTAATTTTTCACTTACTAAAATATGTGATGTGGCAGCCAACAGCTAAAAGAGGACAACCCACTATAATAAGGCAAGAATATCCTCTCACTAATTGTGTCATGTATGCCAGTACAACATGAACATCCCCACAGGGACCTGCAACAGGCAATATTAAAGGGTAATCCCTGACATAACGACATATGACAGCTCCTCTCAGGGGCCAGTCTGAACAAGTGGACAGGCTATAAAGCAGGACAATGCACAATACATGTACGCTGTGGCATGATGAGCAGCCAAGAGCCCACAGTGTCAGACCACGGAGCCCTTGGAGGTGGACAGTGTCAGACCACGGAGCCCTTGGAGCTGGACAGGTGGATGGAATGGATGCGTGTGGCCAAAGTTTTCTCCAGATCATGAAGGATGTCAGTGCAGATGCCAGGGCAGGAGCTGGGACTCTCAGGGGGTGAGGGCTCATACAACAACTGCTTGAAGTTCTCCAATTCAATCAGGAGCACCATGTTCCTTAGGAAGTAGCCCTCAATGAAAGCTGTTAGCTCCGAAGCACCCAGAAACTACAAAATAAACACAGATTTTAGAAGAACATTGATTTGACAGTCAGTTCCCAGTCAATAATCTTCAGTTTGAGTCAGTGCCTAACCTTGGCATGTTTGTAGAGGTCCACACACGTTTCTGTGGTGATATTCTTGGAGCAGATGATCTCACAGTGTCTCTGAAGGGCCTCTAGTTGGAAGAATTTTGCTGCAGACAGGAGCTGCAAGTAACAGTACAGCCAGTTATATGACACACAATAGTGGGATTAGAAACAGTAATGCTCTGACTGTTGCTTGGCAGACTTTAATGCTCGCTTACCTCCATAATGTCAGTGTTTCGTATGTGCAAAGTCTCAGTGCCTCCACAATATAAATACTGCATGACAAGCTAAAACAGAGAAAATACACAATACATTCAAGCAAGTGTAACAGAAGAGTAGAATCAGGAAAACTCAATCCAATTCACTAGTGTTCTTACATGAAATATAGCATATTTAACATGGCTGATCTCTATACAGGTGTTCTCTGCTGCTGGTCGATTTTGGAGTAAAGACTTGAACCTATATAGGAAGAAAAAATCAATAGAAGCAGTAATCTCATAGAAGTTGCACCCAGACCTAATACAAATACATGGCAATGTGCTTTGCTTTTAGGGCAAGGCATTGTTACCTGGGTGAAGCTGTAAACAGCAAAACTTTGTGTGCATAAAATGGTTTCCCCTCCACCAGGAAAGTAACATCTGACATCTCCTTGTTATTGAGGAAGTGGGGGTCTGCAAAAAAGGTGGCCATGGATTATATTAAGGGACAAATTATTCTTCATTATGCAAATCTCAGTAGGACCCCTCTGGTCTCTGTCATGTACAGAATTTGAGCGGCATAATTATTTTACCTTAATCTCTGTTCAAAATAGCATCTTTTCTTGGTAATGCATTTCAAACACTAGATGGCACTACAGCATACTTTACAAGTTCATTCTCTAATGCACGTTATTGCGTATAACCTGGGGTCCAACATTAAAGAGCTCATTTGTTGATTTGTCTAATAAATAGCAAATATTACCTACTAAAATGACCTTGGTGTATGTTATATTCTAATAATAACAATATAATGCCTTTCTCATCCAACTACTAGACATTGGTGATATTAGTATGACAATCTGCTGTTTTGAAAAGGCCTGTGTGAATTACATAAAGCTTAAGCTAATTAGTTACATGCATAAACAGCAAAATCCAGCTCCACAGGCTAAACAACAGTAGAGGTTGACAGACAGGGGATTTCAGAGTTCTGTATAAAAACAGCCCTGACAGCTGTCCTCTCTTATTAAAGCCAACCCTTCTCTCACTCCATTACCATCAACCAAATGATTCAAAGCACATAATGAGCAGGAGTCACCATTTGTAAGTGTGTTACCTAGGCGCGAGGTCTGTTTCTTTTTCATCTCCGTCAGCTTAGGGATGGGAAACGGCCCATAGCACTGGGTGAAAATGACAGACAGCTGCTGGCTTATCACTTCATTCTGCAAAAAGCCAAATGCACATTCAGCGGGACAGCCAACAGGTGCAAACATGTTTTTACAGATGAAAGTAATGCGTCCTCTGCTTTCTATGTGCTATCTGGGGCAACATTTTATGCAAATATATGATAATATGGTTTGAAGCAAAACTAAACACAATATATGGAAATCAAAGGCTATGAATGTCATCCTAGCATATGAGGGCAGTTAGTACTATCAACAAAGCTGAGATGTTTGCCTAATGAGGACTTTTGTTTCATGCTCATTAAAGAGAGTAGTGACCTTGCTGGTCCTTAGGATCTGAAACATCAGAGGCAACCCGTGTGTGATGAGCTCCTCTGTGTACTCCTCCTCTTGGATGCAGCTGAAGTCTTTGAGCAGACCCTGAATCAGTGGTCGTCGGTGCTGCATAAAACAGGTACGCAGGGTCTCGAGCCAGGTGTGAAGTGTCCAAGGAACACCTGAGAAAATCATAACAATCAATGTCAACACTTTGTAGCATCAAAAAACAAAAGATAAAGATCATCAGAACCGACCATGTTTCTGAGACATAATGTTGGTGAATTTTAAATGAGGGTCTCTTGGTGAGTGCATAGTGGACGATATAACTCTGTGTGTGCTGTTTCACATACAGGCCAAGAACCGACTGATGATAGCCACATAAAAATGACAATTTTAAACTGATGTTCTCCTCTCCAACTAGTGCCAGATAGAAAGATGTAGAGGTTGTGTTGTGCTGACCTCTAAAGATAAGTAAGCAGACACATAACACAGGACGGGACAGGACGGGCACAGCTTGAGCACATCTGGAGGCATCAGAGAGCAACATGTGTGCCACTGAACCATGAATGAGTGAATCTGACCTAAGCTGCGGATGTCTATGGTGATATCCACATGGCCGTGCTCTGCGCTATGGTACATGGCTTCTCTCAGAGCCCTCAGTTTGGCCTTTCCTGTTCGCAGAGTCCCTCCACCATTGGCCTGTGGGGCCAGCCTCTTCTCACCAGGGTCTGACCCCTCAGCTAGAATCTCCTCCAGTGACAACACATCCCCTTTGTCCTTCTCCGACTGGGACAGAAGCCTTCGAAAGACATTCCTGAGGGAGGAAGGAAGATAAAGATAGTTATAAGAGGTGAGGAAGATATGGGCGATCTAGGAACATGGCCTCCAGTGAATTAATGTTACTATGTTAAGTGGAAAATGTAGGAAAAAAACAACACATACTGAAATACAAATAAAATACAAAATTTATAAATAACAATTATGGGATGTACAGACTAATACAAAATTTTAGCAAAATGGACACACACTGCAATGATTAACAGAAGGGGGTTTGTCTGCCTCATCTGGTGATGGTAATGGCCAAGAGCCTTGTTGACAGTTGAAGTACTCTCAAACATACTATGTTCAGGACCACTAGTATCTGACCACCAGTACAGGGTTGAATTTAGACTTATAAAGCAGAGTAGAGTCATGTCATTTGTGCGTTTGAAGGAATGTGAAAATACTGTGTTAATGCATCACTGCAGACTGGGTCTTGTCTGAAACGGTGGCTGAAATATATTACGTACCTGTGGCCATGTGCTGCAGCCAGGCTGTATGAATTCATGTCTCCAAGAGGGGATGAGGAGATGCCGTTTCGACACAGGGTCCCTATCATGGGGTCTGCCCCTCTTTCCAAGAGCAAACTGACCAACTCAAAGTTACCTAAAGAGCAGGTATAGATTTAAACACAGCCTGTAAAATACATGATACAATAACACTCAAGAAGCTTTATAAATCGAAGAAGATTTAAAGTCTGTGCTGCCCTTATTCATAAAATTTGACAAGTACTTCCGTCATTGATATAAATTCATTATTACTATTGAGTAGGAAGGTAATAATGGTTATTATCAACTGCTGTGCTCTTTGAAGACCTCACTACCATAGCAACATGCCTACACTTGACGTCACCTACTGCCACAGGATTAACTACTATTGATACCACACAGCCAGCATATATTTAAATAGATCATGGTGTGTGTGTGATGTACCGGTACATATGTTCTAACATTTATTAGAGTAATCACCTGCAGCAGCAGCCAGCTGTAGGGGCGTTTCTGTGTAGTTCTCTGCCCCATCCTGCAGGGCCCCCTCCATATTGGCTCGATTATCCAGCAACAACTGTGTCAGGGATAAGGCAGAGAGAGAGTGAGAGAGAGAGAGAGAGAGAGAGAGAGAGTGGCGTAACCAACCCTCTGTCTTTGTGTTTGGGGCTTCACATGCCAATGCAATAGGTCCAATACTGGTTCTCCATTTCACAAGAGATGATTTGCCTTTTCCTCTCCATTTGATACACTTTGGTAATTCATCAGACTGTACGGAGCACAGTGAGAAGCTGAAGCAGATGTGAATTGACTTTGTTTGGTAAAGATAAATTGCAAATCCACAGACTGAATAATCTAAGTCTGATCTGCACAGTAGAAATTTTAAATGCATGTCAACAAATAAGAGATATGTGAGCACTGGCTCCTCCTCCAGCATCTCCTGGAGCACAACCTAGACACAAATAACGTCCTCCACTCGCCCCTCGCTCCTGCACGTAGAAGGTGATACATTTCTATGCAGTGTATTTGTGTATAGCAAAGGGGCTACTCACCTAAATAGCTTAAGAGAAAACACTGAGACATCCCATGCACAATATATTCCATATGCGCTCCCACAGGCCGAGAGGCACCCTATACCTCACATGGTGTGGACCACCTAAGGTTACTGACACAGTCCTCTGACCATCAGGCTTGCATCCTCATTCAACAAGAGTTTTGGCAATATTATGGAATCAAGTTTGTCCGCGTCCGCAGATCCTACGTGTGAACGCGATAACTCGACAACGAATTGACAGATCACTTAAAATTTTTATACACAGTTATTTACCATAAAGATGCCAATCCGGAATGATTTGGGTACTTCTACGATTAATATTAATTGAGTAATTAATTAATGAAAGACCTAAAGCTGTGAACGCAATAACTTTTGTAGACAGTTACATATCATGAAGACTGCAAACTAGATTTAGATTAGACTTCTACAATCAATAATAATTGATTAATTAACCAATTAATGCTCTGGAGCACTTTAATTTAGCCATTAGTCCTGATAAACATAAACAAAATTGCATGAATTTTTGCACATTGATCCAGGCTAGTGTATACTTAATGTACATAGGCACATTACAGAGGTCAAATAAAGAATGCCTCTATAGCGCCCCCATGTTTATGACCCCTATGGGACTCTGGACACACTTACTTTGGCAGAGAG
>JAVQKC010101879.1:0-21642 GCA_036025475.1 Philypnodon macrostomus | reverse complement strand
GGTTAAGTGTCTTGCCCAGGGACACAACGACAGTATGCGCTCGGACGGGGGCTCGAACCACCAACCCTCTGGTCGAGGGGCGAGCGCCTACCCCACTGCACCACTGCCGCCCCATATGTGAGAGATTGTAAGGGTTAATGAGGTTATAGTCGGCCAATGGCGCTTGCGGTCTTTCAACAAGAATCTGCGACCTATTTTGACATTATGACTGATGTGGGAGACCGTTGTACAGTATATTGGGCAGATCTTGACGGTATTGGCGAAATATAATGGAAAGCATTCTCTAGATGGTTTTACTTTTTGTCTCCCTAGAAACTGCTAAGGACTAAAGCAAATAATTTTGCATCATATGCCTAAATTATATTATATCAGTTTTACAGTTTTCTGCACTAGGCCCATTGTAAGGAAATAGGCAAATTTGTACATCATACAAAATTACCAAAATATTTTTCAATTACATAAAAAAAAATGTAATGAGACTATCCCATAAAGATAGATAGCCTGTGTGTTTATTCATTGATTTTACCTGATGCCAACATTGTGAGGATGCAACAACAAATGTGAATTTGCTACTGATCCAGGGAGTGGGACGGGACGGGGAGTGGGCGTAATTTTTTTTTTAATTAAACCAGGATTTACCCATGTCTAAAGTTATTAGGTCTAAACCAGGTGCAAACAGGAAACATAAAGGGCTAAAGGTAATCCAGATCTAATCCAGTTCTGGAAATTTTACTTCTATAAAAGTAATACGCAAGAGTGGGATTGGGATTGGACGGGAAATAATTTGGATTTTTTACCGGGATGGGATGGGAGAACAATTTCTCCCATGTCAGCCTCAAGTGCAAGGTTCAAATCTCTGCAGGCACTCTAAAGTTGCTCGGTGTCACTGAGTATTTCATTTTTACACACTAAATTATATGCTCTGTTGAAATGGTGACAAGACTTGAGTTAGGCCACACCAATATCTCTGCCAAAACCTCTGTTGCATCTATCCAGAGTTGAAAATATAACTCCCCCAGCATGATGACGGCGGCCAAGGTTAGCCCATATCGACCCAGTGCACATAAACAGGATTGGATTAGTGTAGAGGGTTCTTCGCATTGATTGAACGTCTCATCAAGGCTCCTCCGCCAGCAAGGCCAGGTACTTTTCTGTATGCACAATGTGGAGCAAATCAAGAATTCACTCTAATATTCATTTTCAAGCAAATTTAGCACATATATAGATATATACTAAATGGTTGATTTCCATATTATTTTACCCAACAGCTGTACACCATATGTATTATTGGACTAATCACTCTTCATAAATGACAATGATAAAATAAGGAGGTGTATTGAATATTAAGTGGACCAAGTTCTACACACCACCTGATTATATTAGCTTACAAATGCAGCAGATGTTCTTTATCCAAGTTACAATGAACATCATCCATATAGACAAATAGAAATTGAAAATATAATTTTCGGAACCTGTCTTTGACTCACGTGACAGTCAGACATATTGCAAATGGGTTAAGCTAGAGCACTACTGAATGTGGGAAAAGAATCTGTGGGCCACTTTTAGAGCCTCTATTATTCTTTACCCCAGATTTTCTTTATTTACTGTTGTCTACTGTAGATACAACCTAGATCTGACTCCATCAACCACTTATACTTGTTCTGGTTAGGGTTAAAAATGATTAAGAATATACTTTAGACTGCACGTAACCCAGTGGCCTAGTCGCAAAGGCATCACTCTCCTAATTTGGGGGTTGTCATCAAAGTTATTAATTATTCTTTCATGGTCTCTATATAATTCTAAATTTTTCTCCATCTGACATCATAGTTACAGTACATTTACCCATGTTTTACCATTCATCTGATATTAAGACAAAAGTTGTTAAAAGATTTTTTTTTGTCTGAACTGCCACTGAACTTCTCACATTTATAACCCCTTTCTTCTCTGAATGTTGATGGAGCACTTTTTCACATGAAGGTACCCCTCAGAGAAATTTACACCCCCCACGTGCCGTACTGCCTTCGGTGTTGAGAAGGTGGGGTGGGTGGGAAGGGGGTGGGGTGGCGGACCTGTGGGTTATCAATGCATTATTTACACAGGCTTCCTGCTGGCTTCCATTGTAGTAAGGGTTGATTAAATGGGATATTGCTAAGGAGACACTTTTTGGATGCTGGGATGGGGTATTAGGTGGAGCGTTCCTTTGATATAAGAAAATGTGACCAGCATCAAAAGTGGCAAATTGTCATCTAAAGGGACGGATTGCAAATCTTGACTTGCAATGACTGGCCAATTTATTAGATTTATTAGATTTATTTGTGTGGGATGATATTTCTGAAGTTCAAACTAAGCATCAAAATGTACAGGATCATGACTTGGAATGAATGAATGTGGATTAGATATGGATCTATTTATACTATGCCATGGTGGGATAAAGTGTCTTGCCCAAGGATACACTGGCAGAATAAAATGGTTGGACCAAAGGTTGAACCACCAAACCTTCAATTAGTGGTTAACCTAAAACCCACACCAGGGGCGTAACATCAGTCAGTGCAATTGAACTGGGGCCCAATAAGTGGAGGGGCCCACTTGGATTCTTGATATAACCAGGACCAAAAGCATAAAATGACATCTAAACCAGGACTAAATCAGGTCTAAACTGGGTCAAAACAAGGACTAAGCCAAGTCTTAACCAGGACTATTAAAAAAAACTGCAATGGGCCCCCACTAACAAAGTCTGCAGAACACATCTTTGAAGGGTTTCAGCAGCAGAAGACCACACAGAATGCCACTTTATTAGGTATGTGGTCTACTTAATGTAAAGATAATTGGTTGTTGAATAATAACAATGCATAAATTCAATTCTCATAATGTCAAATTCGGTCTACATCCTTCTTTAATTATCAAACTGCTCGTCCCATTCACAACCATGGAACCTTTTCTTGCCCACCCCCCAATCACCACTCCTCAGCTAAACAAATCCCACCTTCTGAATGGCCGGTCATGGAGGGGGCATGTTTTAGTGGTATACCCTAATTGAAACGCACAACTCTCATGTTTCTCCAATGAACCATATCTGATTGGTCATTAAGTAATTATGAATGCTAATGCGGACAAGGCACCTTCACTACGCCTGCTCTATCTGTCCTTGTGAGGAAATGAATAGCTGGATTCTACAAAGACATGAGGGAAAATGCTCGAATCCAAGTTCCTTGTTGGTGTTATAAAGAAAGGAGGAAGAAGTGGCTTAGAAGTCTCGAGTCAGAGCAGCAATTACAAACAGATTGGGGATTTAGATATTAGCACCCGGTGGTCGGTCCATTAGCGTGTCATTTGCCTGTCTTCCTGCTTCGTGCAGTTGTGTTCCCGCTAAGAACCCAAGCACTTCTAATCTAGCTGTGCAAACGATGGTGAGAGCTAAACCTGGAAGTGACTGACACAAAACGAAACCCAAGGAGAGTCTCCTCCTTATGTTATGGTGGGTTCTCTTCTCTACAGATGTGTTTACGCGAATTGAAAAAATCTCTAAATGAGTGAATAGTTGTCTGTGTGTGTGTCAGCCCTGCGATGAACTTGCCGATGTTCACCATGTTCCCCACCTAAGGCCAATAGTTGCTGGGATCATCCTCTAAAATATTTTTCCCCCCATAAACCCATACAAATCCTAAAAAGTGGAAAAAATGACTGGGTCGGAATGGCAAGGTTTACTGATCATGCATTTTTAAAAAGAAATTCCCTTAAGGAAAGTTCTCCTCTGCATTTGACCATCTGACTGATTCATATTTTAAGAAGTCGATAGATTCCATGATAGATTTAGAAAACTTAAAAAGTCCTAAAATTGCACTAGAAAATCCAATAACAAAGGAAAAAAAGACACAATACATCCCCTATAAAGACCTCATTGACAATATTCCCCCATACAGCACAGCAACAGTAATTGTCCTGTCTATAAACACTGTTATGATCCAGTGGTGGTTGGGACAGGGGACATTGGTGCTCCCTGCGGCCCAGCGCCCGGACACTCTAGCTGGGGTTCACATCCATCTACGTCCCCTCTGCATCGATCGCCTCCATAATGGTTCCTCTTATCACCACCATGCTTTCCAACGGGCCAAAAGCCAAGATGCATCAGGGACATCCAACCTCACAATTTTTGCATAGTCACATTATTTTTCGATAATTTTTCTTTATAAAGAAACATTATATTTAGATGCCAAAAAGTCATAGTATTAAAAAGGCGTTCACCATATTGTTAACATAATGGATGGTACCATATCAGCGGTGCATAAAGAGGTCCCATCCATCTTGCTTGTCCCCGCCCAGTTTTGCACTTCCAATCTCACCACTCTGATCTTCACCACAGAGTGAGAAAGGTTAGGCTCAATCTACACTGATCAATTAGAAAAAACACCTGCAAGGGCAAAAGAGAAACATACGCCTCAGATCTTTGTTAGCATTTTGTTCAAGCTTCTAAGTCTTGCATTGTTTGAGAGATTTAGCCAGGGGCGTCGCATCAGGCAATTGAAATTTAGGCGGCCCATTGAGGAGTCTTCAATGCCAAGCCAAATCTAGAACCAAACCAGGTCTAAAAAAGGTGTTAGCGAGGTTTAAACCAAAAATATACAAGGTCTAAATCAGTTCTAAACCACCAGACCAGCTCTAGATATGGTCTAACTAATCCACTTTGAAACTAGGGCTAAACCATGACTAAAGGACTATAAATACACCCCGTTACCACTGGATAAAGCCAATATTTTTGCTTGCACTAATTCACACTATTGGTTTAAGTTGTTTGATAGTTGTACAGCACCGAGTGGAGTCTCCGTGTCATCCACGTGTTACTGTGGATTCTCTCCCTCTTTCCAAAAACATGATTCTAAATTGCCACTGGTGAATAGGGTCACTGGTCTGTCTGGTGTCTTTAAGTTTCATGGCCACTGTTCTGGGTGCTGTCCCTGCCTAAAGCCCATAGTTGCACGGAATAAGTGGATTGAAACTGAAAAACCCTATGACATGGATTCAGTAGTGACATTTCCATATTTGCACAGCAGCCCCAAGCACACCACTGTAGCACTAATAAGTCAGCTGCTAGTTGGCCCCCGTCCCACCCTAAGACACCCCCCCCTCTCTCCAAGCCATCTCTCTAATAGGCTGTCTCCATTGGTGATTTTGTATCTGTCAATCTGGCTAAAGAAAGTCCGCTCTAGGGAGTTTGGTATCAGTGGTCCTTTTTTTTTTTATGGGGGGGGGACTCTTTTTAAGCATCGAAGAGAAAAAGGCTTGAGGAAGTTCAGAAAGATGACATATAAGGTTAATCTTTGTGCTAACATTACAATGTATATTTTTGAGAAGTCTGATAAAAATAAATCCCAAAATTTTAATGACATAGGGCTATAAGTAACTCTTTCATTGTGGTGATTCTGTATTTTTGATGGTGAGTAGTTGTCTATCCGTATATGCCTCTAATGATTGTCCACTATTGCTTGGTTGCAGGTGACATCACAACATTCTATAGCCCTATAGATTTTAATGGCAGGAAAAATTACCATTGTTAATCAAAAAATGTCTGTGTGATTGGACAGATGTAGGGGGGTAATGGACCTGGTTACTAATAAAAGTGATCAGATTCAACATGGGTGGATTTTTTGGAGGGATATTCCTTAATAATAAAAGGTTAATACAGAATTCTGGCCCCTGCCCTGTAAGTGTTCCCCACATTTGCAAATTGATACTAATTGCCTGTGAGTAGTAGAAGTATTAAAATGTCAGACACAAAATGGCGGTATAGCCCCTAGTGGATGTATAGTGTCTCTTCTTCCCTCCTTATTCATGAATCTTTCTCACAATCAGCACAAATCAATATACATGTACCAAACACGTCCTTTTGTGATGAATGACCAGTGTGCACGGATAGTAGCATGGAGATAATCATATCTGCAGTCACAGTCAATAGTGGGGGGGCACTCACATATACACATACTGTCATTACTTTAAATTAGCCAAGGAACATGATTATCCATAACTTAACGTGCCTGCAATTCATATTTGAGAACTGTCGGGTGTCATCGAGGCATTGACTGAGAAGGAGAGGTCTAAAATGACTCAGGGGCTATGGAGAAAGCGTATGTAAAATTGCATGTGCCATATCATTAATTGCAGTAAACGTAATATTCGCAGCTAGAGAAGATTTGTGTCATTACCGAGGGCCGACAGCTATGCCTTGAAATGGTAGCTGCAAGTAAGTAATTCAGCTAAGGGCCACTAGGTTCTGGCTTTATAATAATAACAGCAATCTTTTTAATCAGACAGTACTTTGAGTAATTGGTGCAAATAATATTCATAGTGTATTTTATGCTTTTTGAAATACTTGAGAGTTACCCATTCATCAGTTATTATGGCATTTAACTCTATGTTTTTATTTAGCATTTTCATTAACCGCAACTAATCTGATTTGAATATCAACCAGTGTCAGCTAGCTAGTCCTTCTGTGGGAGAAACAGCTCTTGACTCCATCTGGTGGTACAACATGACATTATTACAAATGCAGTAATTCAAATAATGCTCAGTTTTCTTTACAATTAACTGAATTATTTTTTCACCCCACTGGGAGTCCACAGGTAATGGTGAGCTACTTCTATAGCCACGGCTGTCCTGAAACACTCGACCACACTCGCACATAGGCAAAGTGAGTTAACTGTCTTGCACAAGGACACAACAACTATGACTTTTGAAAACTGGTAACTAACATACTGTATATCAAATTAGTTTAGAAGAAGAAATATAGTGTTAATAAGCATAGCAAACCTCAAATCCACATTCCCAAAGCACTTAATTACAACTTTGAAGAGATATCCATGGAACACACAGTCCTATAATGCATGGCCCATCTTCTCAACCTAACCTTGTCACCTCAGACCTGAACACTTGAAGCTATGATGGTATAAGTGTCCTCTAGTAGTCCATTTGTTAGTTCGTATTGTGTCTGTGTTCTACGAGTTGGGTCACTTCCACTCAGTGTAATGAGTTTGCTGGCACCGTCGCTCCGTGTCTAATGACATCATTGACACTGATGTGTGTGGCGGGCCCCTGGCAATCTCTCAACAGCTCACGTCCTGCCTTTGCCATCAGGGGCCACCATATACACACACATTTGGCATAGCTGGCAGGAACCCACACACTGTAAAATTTACTTGCTTAAAATTGATAAAACTGCCATAAAAATACCAAGTGGTTAACTCAGTCTCCAAAAGATATTATTAATTATTGCTACTACTTAGTTAGTTTTGTGGGTTTGCAAGAGAGGGCTATTGTGGCAACTATGGGCTTTAGGTGGGACACACGTCAATAAATGAGTTGCACAGTTGATGAAAAAAACTTTAGTCCCTTCCCTGGCCTCTACAGCAACATCAAATTAGACTGAAAAGCATCTACTACTACAGGTCAAAGTGGTAGCCCACAAAATAATAATTATGACAGACACATCATAGAAGATTGAATTTTAAACAATTTCTTATTTTTAAACTTTCCAATTGACTTGATCTGTTAAGGCAATTGATTTCCTACATTTTTAAAGTCACATTTTATAGTGTAGTAACCCACTGCTTTTGTGGCACGGTTTGCCGGACACATCAATTTGTTTGGGGGCCTATTGTGAAGCTAGCATCTCCCTGGCAGCTATCCAGCGTCCCCGGCTTCATCTGGGTATCTTTGTTTGAAAGGTAAGAAGATAGCGGAATGAGGAGTCGGACCATCTGCGCCGGGCAATTTAAAATTCAACCTGTATGGAAATAGAATTGTCAAAAGGCAACAATACTTCTAATCTCCCGGCTTTTTCAAAAGACGCTTTAATAATTAGGGAGGTAGAAAGCTCAAACACATGAAACAATGCATCCGTCGCTGTTTTTTTTTTATATCGCGTAATGACTGGAGCGGCTGATGGAGGGGCCTCTTTGAAAATGACATTCAAACGATGACATTTGAATTGTGCCTGTTTATCAGAGGCGGGATGGCCCCTCTCTTTTGTTGTTGTCCGCTCCTTTCCAGATAGTCGCAGGTACTCGAGCTGGTGCTATTCATTCTAATCGCATATATTACATTTGTTTGTAAATAAAATGAACTAGAAAAAAAAGTAGCTAAGGAAGAAAGGAGAATGCAAAAGGGTTTTAATGGACAAATGGTTGGGCTGATACAATATGGTTTTTGGCAAAATATGAAGATATGTTTCCTGCCTGTCAGAAAGGAGGTTGTGGGTTCAGTGTCCGAGTGGAGTCTGCACATCATCCACGTATTACTGTGGGTTCTCCCTCTCCAAAGACATGACTCCCTTAGTTGTTGTTTTTTTTTTGTATGAGAGAGAATAATCTGTCAGGGTGTGTCTCTAAGTGTGACTAAGACTCATAGTTTCTGGAATAATCATGTGTCTTCCCAACTCGAAAACAGAAATAAGTGGAAGAATATGAATCTATACAAATACAGATTGTCTGTGTGTACTGTCAATGAGTAAGTAGAGAACATTAGAAAGTAGCTTAGTTGCTATATTTATTAGGCCACATGGTTAATTATTACAGCAACTATGGGCCTGATCAAGTCAGCAATACACGCATGTCTTTATATAGTGGGAGGAAGAGATAACTCACAATACCACGGGGATGACACCCTGACTCAATCTAGTTTCTTTTTTTGAATTTTTATTTTATCTGCTATTTACACAGTCTGCAGTGACAGGCAAACAACACCTAGGACTTAGGACCTAGGATACAATTTTTGCCAACAAAATAACTGACCATTGTACA
The DNA here is from genome assembly GCA_036025475.1 of Philypnodon macrostomus. Lineage (NCBI taxonomy): Eukaryota > Metazoa > Chordata > Actinopteri > Gobiiformes > Eleotridae > Philypnodon > Philypnodon macrostomus. The sequence continues at coordinate 12,853 of JAVQKC010101879.1, read as the reverse complement.
GGATGTACCCCGCCTCAAGCGCCAAGTAGACCAAAGACAGGTAGTATGAATATAAATGAATCAATGAAAATGGATGCAGCTGAGGTATACACATTTCTGTAAACATTATACATTCAAATAGCAGATAGCGTATCCTCCAAATGCATGTTAACCTTCAGCAAGCATCATACACTTAAGGGGAGATCAAATTTGCATGGGGAAGATTTATAGTCCATCAGTAAATGGGCCGCAATGCAAAACAAAGGCCAGTCTGATGGTGGTGTGGTCCCTCCCCGGCTGCTTGTCAAAGTTGGGATCTAAACATCGGGACGATCCATCACTTTGGCACATGAAAAATGATAGAATTCTGAGCCCGGCAAATGTATTCAATGGGTGTTTAACAAAGGCGTACAGAAGTCAGGGGAAATGCAACTATGCTAGGTGTGCTAAAGTACCCTTCAATTATCAAGCACACATATCACAGGGGATCAAAATGTTGCCGTAACAAGACACTTTTTTTACCTGTAAAAAAACCAAAGCATTTTTAGCCTCAGCTTCTTCACAAGATATTCTATATGTGTCTTAAAAGTAAGTGAGTCATCAATTATGACACCTAGGAGTAACCATTTGCCCCTAAATCCCATACAGTCAGCAAACACAATACAGTGAAAAGAAGTGCCATTATCATCAACTCTCAGCACTTATCAGCATATGGCCCCAGCAAACAATAAATAACACAGGCCTCAGTGGAGTAGAATATACACAAAACCCAGCACAGGCCACAGTGTAGTAGTATATTCACAGCAGTAGGACTAAACCAGGACTAAACCAGGACTAAAACAGGTTAAAAAAAATAATAGTTAATTAAGACCCTCCTCAGTCAGTCCTGTTGATAATCTCATCACGGTTGTGTTTCTATGATTTTTATTTGTAGGTTTGGTGCTTTATGCCAGCCTCCACAGGAGAATCAGATCGTACCAGTCACAAATAACTGTCTAATTAATCACTACAGTATCTCAGGAGACTCTGACATAGATCCGTTTAGTATTCCTGCCTCTATAAACAAAGAAAGATGTGTTTTAATGCTCCGTACAGACAGACGGCAGAGTTTGTATATCCGCCATGAAACTTCTGATCTCAATGTCTTTGCTCCTCATGTCTTCACATAGGAATCACTCGTGCCATTTGTTCTGCTTGTTGTGGATGGTGGGAATGCAGCTTAAAGAATCCCTGCATCCCTAAGCTTCAAATTAGATCATAGGCCTCAGACCATGTGGAGCAGCTCACAAAATATAGCAGGGTCGATTGTCCATAGCGGCAAAAACATTGGAAAATAGAAACAGGTTTTTTTAAAAATATAATTTCAGTGAAAAAATGCACTTAAGAGATTCAAAGCAGACTGCATTGTGGGCAGGGCCTTCAAATGCATATTGGTTAGTTGGGTATGTCTTCAAAACCATATACCCAAATGAATACTCCAATAGGTTTTGCTAACTGTTGACAAAAACAGGTAGTATTAAATTCAAAATAGATTTCTTGACATTATATGCTAATACGGTTGATTGAAAACAAAATATAAATAATAATTGAATGTGTGTTTTTCATTTCGGCCTACTGATAACATGTTTGGAGCAGCCTGTATGCTAATTCTGTACCCTCCGGTTGCTTGACTGTACCACCACCATATTGTCATATATAGATTGTGTACGTGAGAGGGAGACTAAGTGAGAAATGAGATGATTGCTAAAATATGTTGCGGAATTGTCCATAAAGAATGCTTGGACCGAGGTAAATATCAATCGTGTTGCCTTGAATTGGCAGGATACGCACTGTAGCCTGGTTTTCGGCCAGTCTTTTGGCCCACAGAAGGACTTGAGAAGGACCTCCAGGCTCAGCGGGTCTTGAGTGGCGCCTCATGTCCACGGTCTCTTAAGGAAGCAGGGGGTAGTAAATGCTGGTGTAAAGTGGACAGGACTAAAAACACTTGTGCTGAACCTGCTGAGAACACGGGGTCAAATACAAAGCTATTCTTCTCAATCAATGTGGAATGAAAATAAATGTGATAGTGGTAAAATGACTGTTACTGTGTGGTGAGTCTTTTTCGGACCCAATCTAAGAAAAGTAACAGAAATGGTGAATGTCAATAGCGTTGTAGTGGTGATTAAGGTGGGCTGAATTAAAGACATGTCCAAGATGGCCACCACAGACGAACACAGATGCATTATGTTTCATCTTCACTCTCAGGTCTCTTGGGATTCTTGAAAGTGTGCCAACTCGAACCCCCATTTTCCCAATTCTCGGCTCCGATGGAATTCCACTTTGTTTGTGGTTGCCGTGGTGACAGGCCCACTGCCAGGACCCTTGTTGTGTGTTGATGTATCATCTGGTTCACAAAGATGGGAATCCAGTGAGTGAGAGTGAAAAGTGGTTTCCTGGTGATGACCTGCAGTTGAATGGTTCTGAGTGTGCCCCACTCGGGCCCAAAGTAGCTGGAATAGGCTCCATCCCTCCACACTGTAAAATTTAACTTTTTAATATCACTTAGGAATCTAGGAAACCAAATTGTCTCAAAAATTCTAAACAAATTCAACATTATACAGGGTTTTGGTTGTGAGTGCCCACCTACGACCCATAGTTACTGACTATTAGATTAGACTCCAGGCCCCCCAACCAAGAAAAGTTGATTGTGCCCCACCACTGGCCCAAAGTAGTTTAAAAAGCCCCAAACCTACAACAGTGTTACGCTTTATTTTTCCACACATATCTACATAGCCTCCATTTCCCACAATCCTCAACTCTTTTTCTTCTTCTTTTGTCCCTGCACTGCTCTTTATTACCATCACAAAGCCTGCCGGGGCATGCATGGTTTCATTCACAAAATCATCTCGATCAGATCTATGTGCGATCTCGAAAAAAAGGGAAAGTTCCTCTAGCCCCAGGAGCTTCTTAAATGAAAACAGTGCTCGCTGAAGCAGGAAGTCCCGAGACAAAGGGCTGGTTGTGTGTGTAATACGGGGGTCGGGACCTTTACGGGGCCCGGCCGTGACCTTTGAGAGAGGGTCTTGTTTATTTGGAAATGACACATTACACCTCATGTGTCATGGCACAAAGAGGCTGTCACTCAAATGCCTGGATAGGGCCTGAGCCACTGTTGCAGGCCAGGATTGTAAGCACCCCTATACCTAATATTTTATTTTAAAACATTTTATTATAATGTTTAAGTGAAATATGAGTTTTATTTTTATTTATTTTATTTTTTGTAATTATTTTTAAAATTTTTAAATTTAATTTTTTAATGGGAAATCCATTTTGTTGAAATAATTGCCATAATCTATCTGTCTTTAACTGGAATAGAAACTTTCACAGTATTATCCAATGCCATTCATTCATTGTTGACAGGACTAGTTGACCATCCAATGACAGCCTGATAATAAATGCTAGGTGACATATTAAGGTCTAACATGATAAGGGAAAATCTGGGCCAACTATAGACACTTTGAAAATACACCTTTTTTTCTGTACAAGCTAACATATGGTAGTGTCTCATTTCCAGACACTGACAGAAACTGTGTGGCTAAGAACGAGGGGCCCACGTTTAAAGGGCCTAATCATGATGTGATGGTTTGAACATGTCTTTGGACCACACTGTACATGACTGTAGACACACACACACACACACACACACATGCTAACAGGTGAACACAGATGTGAGGCTGCTGCAGGTGGAGAAGGTCATTGATGTTGACACCTGAAATTAGCAAGAGCCCATCAACTGTAACCATATGTAGAGAAATGTATGTGTGGAAGTGAGGGCCAAAAAGCTGATCGTGGCCATTACTGAGAACATCTATAAGCTCAACAATTAAAAAAGCTTTGTTTTGTCCTTGACAAAAACATGGTGTCATTTCACTTTGATTTTCATTGGGAATTGTGAGTTCTTGTACCCAAGTATATGATTAGCTATAATATACACCAAAAGATTATCCAATTAAACCATTATTATAAAAAAAAAAACATATTGCAATGATTCTTAAAGGTGTAGTCTGTAGGTTTCCTGAAATAAAAGTTAAACATAAAAAAGTCATTACATTTATTACCAGACTATGTTTTGTGATGTAAAGTCGGTTGTCTGTATGTCTGTAGAGACCAGGGGAGGGACTAAAGCAAAACCCGACTACTATTGGTCAAAGCTGTAACCCACAAAGTCTGATTTGACGTTGCTGTAAAGGTCAGAGGGTGAACTCTAGTAAAATAATAATTGTGACAGAACATGTTCTAACATTAAATTGTGTTACTATTTTAAAACTTACAGACTACATCTTTAATATTACCATAAATGATGCATAGAGCAGCTTAGATTTCCAATATTTACTTTTGTAAATGGTTTTAATTTATGCAAGTGATCAGGTACAGGGTATTTCTGGTCACACTCTCGAGTCAATTTCTATTTTGAAAAGACAGAGTCCTTCTACCATGGACTAAAATTGCCTTATGACTGCAAGACTTGTTAAATTGCCAAGCTAGCAGGCCTTCCTAATCCCTCACAGTAGGCCGGCCACTTTAGCAACAAGCGTCATTATCGGCTTTAGCTCCGTTTCCCCAACACAGTCTCCGCGTCCTGTTGTGTGCTAATGGCCTAATTTGGACACAATCAGTGATAGGGTTTTTATAAAGAGGGCGCCTTAATCGGATAACAACTTTTTTTTCTTGTAGTCTGGTAATTAGAAGCAGGAGTCAAGCTAGGAAAAGCCCCCAACAGTTGCACCGTGGGAAATGGAGTCAGGGGTCAATTTCAAAATTAGTTAAGCTTGACGGGCCACCACAGACCTACGCAGGTGCCTCGCTGATGGGTACTTCCGAAGGTTCGACCCTAGCCAACCTGCGGGTCAGACGAGTTGGGGCCCCAGACTTGGTGCGCCCACTCCCCAGCCTTCTTGAAGAGCATTCTGGATCCATTAGCAGAACCTTGCCTGCTGAGAAGACCACCACAGGGCGAGTGTAAAAAGCATTGAAGTGAGGGCATACCTTAGCATAAATATTCATCGAGGTTGGGTAGATCAACTTTTTGATGTCAAGGTAATGGGAATTTCTAGTCTACTTGGAAATGGAGAAATGGTGGTCATCTGAGGAGGTCATTGCAACTTTATTCTGGTCAAGTATGCAAGGTTTGAAAGTTTCCTGGGGCTTTCCAACACTTCAATCTTAATGTTTGTTCAATATTAACGGAGAATAAACCAGGAGTATAATTAAAAAGTAATGAAATCCACCTTGAAGAACCTTTTTTGTTACATTCATGGAATTCTCATCTTGTGTTTTTATCATAAACACTTACCAAAGTGGAGGTAGCCCTACTAACCCAAGTTACTGAGACTATCCTAGCAACTGTGGGCCTTAGACGTGGCCAAGTTACTCGCAGACATGCACTTTATTCTGTCAGTTTCAGCCGAAAATATGATACCTTTGAGATGTAGAGGAAGAATGTTTTTTTTCTGGTGAACGGGGCTTAAATTACTAGCCCAGTGCTGTGTTTAGCTCATTTGGCAGAGCTGCAACACCATTGCAAAGCTGGTTCACCCCGGGGTTGTCGGTTTGAATCCATCCATTTTGTGCCAGATCTCTAACTGTCCTGTCAAATGAAAATATATCATAACATAATAAGTTGAAATGACTAGAATTTCCATAGGGCCACTGTACATTTCCCTAACTTCATATTTGATTATCTCTGCTGCCTTTGAAAAGTCATTGAAGACGTGAGAGATGAGCTTATGGACAGACATAATGAAGAAGAGTTGGTATCTGTTTTTTCTCATATGACTCCTCTACGATTTGAAACTCATAAACATGCAAACAAAATGCGGCCTCCCTCCTGCTTCCAGTATGTTAGTTTGGTCGGGGGGTGCTGTCAGTTGTCTTTGGCCCAAGATGGAGAAAGAGCCCCCGCTGCTCCCCCTGCCATGTGTAATTAAACATTTGGCCCCCACGATTACTCAGCAGCGTACACATGCCAGAATCGGGCCGGGTAGAATATGCATTTCAAAGAGCAGCGTTCCCCTTCTTAGATAGTTGACAGGGGAGAGACCTTAGGGCCTGAGGGGGGTGGAGGGGATGGAGGGATGAAAAAAAAAAGGTAGAAGTGGAAAGTGAAGCTGGAGTCAGAGTATGTACCTGCACACTAATGGGCTACTAACAACATGGAACCTCGTAAAATAGGTCAACCATGATATTATGTACCTTATGTGAACTCTCATTGGCATTGTTATAATAAATGGCAAATACAAATGGCTAATATATAAACAAGGTGAAGATAAGATATAACCTGACTCACCATGTGGTCTGTTACATTGGTTGGACAGGTGATTAGCTGAAATTTCCATTAATGCATTGGAGTCCCTAATTCATTCATTCCACAATCACCCTGGGACAGACTGACAGAGACGTGGCAGCCATATTGCCTTGACAGCCTCTCTGACCGCCACCAAACCTGCATTACCTGCAATCCCATATGCCACAAGTGCCACACGGCTGGACCAATAACGCATTTAACCCATGCTGCTGATGCCACTGCCTTTCTGTTTACCTCTGATTATAATGAAATTCAAAATCTGATTACAAAAGAAAATTGTGCAATATTTATGCAAGAATATACTGTACATCTGACATTGGGCATCTGTGGCTGGAGGGGTTCCCAATTATAATTTACCATTGTTTTGGGGGCAGCTGTTAATACTGTTGTGTCCAAGGGCAAGATACTTAATGAATTAGTGCGATTGTGAAAGGCGATTGGCGTGAAATGGCTGCCACACATCCGTCAGTCCGCTTTGGCTCAGCTGTGGCTACAGAATTGGCTTACCACCAACACTGTGTGACTGTGGAATGAAAGAATAACAGACTCAGTTGTAAAGCCTCACCAGCCACCGCCATGTTTCAGTGTGACTGTGGATTTAGTTGTGTTCATAAAGGTTTGGCTGCCACATTTCTATCAGTCTGCCCTGGTTCAGCTGTGGCTATAGAAAAGGCCTACCGCCTCCATATAAACATTTGTAAAGCAATTTGTCTAGAAAATGCTACATAAACTATTGAATATGAGCTCACATTTTGAACTGAGCTGCAGCTCCCTGAAATACCATTGGTAGAAAAGCCCTATGCAAACATGACAATCAGAACATATCCAGACTTATGGAACAGCAGAGTGAAGCAGCTGTCAGTCCGAGTACCAGTAAATCCTGTGATTTTACAGTGAGCTGTGGCGCCACACCAGAATCTGACACTTTCTCCTCATTGATGAAGACCTGACAACAAACAGACAGGGAACAGAGATATGTTGCAATACCCAGGAAAAATTGTTTATTCAAAATTGCAAAAATTAAATAAATAAAACTAATTTTGGACCAGCTACAGTCTGTCTGCATGTCCTCCCTGTGCTTCCTCTCAGTCTAAACATAGGTGAACTGGAGAATCTAAAACAATCCTAGTGAATGAATTTGATAATGCAGGTCTAATTGGTCATTGTCTAAACCCCCCTACGGTCCCACATGGGGAAATTGACTATTACCCATCAATTGGGTTTAACAGAGTATTCATCACAGTCTATAGGTCTACCCAAGAACTAAACCTGAAACCTGGTTGTATAGGTCAATCTCCTTTGGTATACTCTAGAGTCCGGCAATAGAACAAACAGTGTATTTTTAAAGAAGGAATCCATGGTGCCAGCCTGTGTCATGACTGAACCACGTATCATAGACCCTGGCAGCACCACCTGCCTTAGGGTCCCCCCTTAACCCCCTCTGTCCCATAGAGGTGCTCATGTCCGTGTCCCTCTATTGTAGGCCCGACTAGAGAGAGTATTGTGAACCCCGTCAGATACGTTGCCATGTCGGTGCCAGCTGGACGGTGAAGAGTGGCTAAAGGGGGGAGGGATGGTGGACAATGAAAGAAAAAACACGTACAATGGGCAACCATGAAAAAGCGCTATTGTTCGGCGGTGATTGGCCGTGCCAGCTTCCCCCGTGCCGAATCTCAGACGCAACAGCTCGTTAGAGAGGAGGAAATTCTACCCACAAGCAATAGTTTTATTTTGATGTACATTCTAATGATACATCTAGGTAGCAATGCATACTCCATATATAAGGGTTTTGGGGTCCTTGTTACCATCAATACTATATATAGATGGTTACACCCCAAATATTTCTCAATTTTTCCATATGTCTTTGATATCACAAATTAATATTGTAGCTCAGTTGGCAACACCCCACATGGTTTTAGATTGCACCTAACCCTAACCCCAACCCTAACCTTAACCAGTCTGCTGGCTTTGGTGGGCAATCATGTAGCATTTAATTGACCCTGTCTATTAGAAAGCTGTATTTGACTTAAATGTTTGAGTGTAAAATTTGATTCACTCAAATTTTCTGTTTCTTTTGTGAGCCGGCACTGAGAAAACCAGCCAATCACTAGTGAACAATGGTGCTTTTCTATGGTTGTCTATTGTACTCTCAAAAATATTGTAACTTGAAATTTTCCACCCAGCAGCTAGTTCAGAACTTCTCCTCGCACGGACAGGTACCCCATATCCCTCCAGCTTTATATTCCACTCTTTCTCCCAAATCAAAGGGTGAAGGGGAAGGGCGGAGCGGCTCGGAGCGACCGTCTGAAATCCATCGGAGATTGAGAATTCGGAGCTCGGATGGGATTGAATGAGGCAGTCCGACGAGGCCTCTCTGTTCCCCCTCACACCCGGGCCATGTGGTCCCGAGCCCTGCCAGCCCAGAGTGTGTCACCCATCGTCACAGTTGCAAATGAATATTCATGAAGCACAGTGCTGGTGTGGAGAAGATTTGTGTTTTTAGTTTCTAAAGAATTCAAATTGTGTATCATCTCAAAGTGGAAATAAAAAGCTGGAGTAAGCATTTTGACGGATAATTGAATGCCTTCGTCTGGTTTAGTGACATTGTAAAATATTTAGTACAATCAAGACCAAGAAATGATTGTATATTGGTGACTAATATTTTTCACTTAATTAAAAAAGATGATGATCAATACTATACTAGACTATACTATACTAGTACTATATAGAGACAATGGGGTAATAGCTTTAACCATTTGTGCATCGTGGTATGTCAGTGCATCTCTGGCCTAAGTAAGTTTATTTATATAGAAGATGGTGTTTCACAGTACTTACTGGATACAATTACATTTGGGATATCATAGTTGCACTTTTTTTTCTGTGTGTGTGTATTGTGGTATGGCTGCCACCTGAGATATGCATAGCTAGCTTACCGCCAATCTGAATTCCTTGAAAAAGCGCTTTGTAAATCCAGTCCAATTTTTGTTTTGCATGTATGTATGTATCACTTATTTGCACATTATACATTAGGCATACATCAAATGCATCAAATTGATACTGGTTTATGGATTGTCCAAACATAAATCTGAGTTTACGTAATAAATGTCAGATGATGTCCTGTTTACCGTGTGTATTCTCCTTGAATACATTAACAGGTTAAATAACACCATTCTATTCACGTACCTCATGCCACTCTTGACACCCGGCCTACGCAACCCTTCAGCCCAAACCCTGCCAGATCCGCGCTGCTGCCATTCCCCAACCATTATTAGCTAGCACTTGGCGCTAACGCGGCTAAAGTGAGTCACTAGCACGACACGGCCCTCTCCTTCCGACATGGCCGCCGCTTGTAACACACAGCATGGCTCCCCAGCAGCTCGTCGGCCAAACGCAAGCATCACTAAAGAGACGATTTTGGCTTCCATTCCAGGTCTCACACACGATTTGGACGCTCGCATGCTAGCACGCACAACCACACATATTCGCTAGCTGCCAGAGACCCACAGATGTCCTGGCTTTTGAGGCTCGCGGGGCAGGCTCTTTGACGCCGAGGTCTGGTGTGAGGATTTTTTTTTGGACGGGAATTCAAAGCAGGTGCGCCCGTCACGTTACAAGACATTCTGATGCCCACGTTGGCCCTTTGACTATAAAACTTTCGACATATTCTCACTATAATGGTGGAAAATGCTATCAGTTAACTCGTTGTCCCCACAGTGACTAGATTAGCATGGAGCCTATAGCATCACAGCTCTCTTTCAGCGAGATGAGACTAGCTTTTGTCAATGACTTGGGAAATATGACAAAATCAGAAAGTGGTCAAGTGTGTTGCCACTCTGAACTCTGGTGTAAATTGCTCAAACTTTGGGAGACTTAGTTCTGAGGCTTACTTTTCAATTTGAAGTTAGATAGCCATGCCACAACTATATCTTAATCTGAGCTTCATATTACGGTAGGAATACAGATATCTATACTTTTGTGTTTTGCTATTTACATGTAGTTCAGATGCCTGGCTTGCTTGCTAGATGTCCCAGTGATGATGATCTTGCTGGCCCCATCTATGGTCCTGTCCTGACCCACGGTGGACCTCTCCTGGACTTTTCCGGTTGTTGTGATATAGGGCTATACAGATTAAAATGGAATTTAATTAATTCAGTACAAATAACGTATTATATGTTTTCTTCTCTGGCATGGGCAAGGCATTTTCTCCCTCAAACTTGCCACTCCATGTAAACACAACAAAGGAGATAATAGTGTGGGAGGATCTGCAATAGCTCAAGTTACTTAAACCACATTTCTTCTGCATTCTGATCATTGCTTCTTTGTGAATGGCTGATTGCACTGCCGTAGCTAATAAAGTGGCCAGGCTTTATAATATAGCTAATATTAGTAACAATCTTTATTATTTTCACTTAAATTCAATTCAGACATCATAACTTTCCACTTGTAGTCCATTGGCAGAATTCCCTTTTCATGTCAAGATTCTACTCTCACTATCCTTTGATGAACTCAGATGAAGGTGCGCTCTCTCCAACAATTATACGCGTTTCTCCCAGCTGTGAGAATCCACACTCGAAACGCGTTTAATAATTGCCTGTTCTAAAAAGACTTAATGGATATATTCCCAGGAGGAGAAGTACGTCGGAATGTTGATACAACCCTCTCGTTCTATCTCTTCAACTGAGTAAATATCGTTCCCGAGTTGATCGGAACAGATTTTCGCTCCCAGTCAAATCCTATAAAAAGCTGCAAATCAAAGACGTTGCCGCCTCTGAATTTTTTGTTGTTGTTTTTTTTTTTCCCCCGTAACAGGATGACAGAAATAACACTCCGTGCAGTTCCGAGAGTGAGAATGAAGACTCCACAAGGCCCGGGGTACAGGTGTCAATATGATTAATTGCACTGGGGAAGGGAATTAGCAGGCTTCTAATCAGGCAAACGCGGAGGAAAAATTTCAACTTTTTTAACGTGTTAGTTTTTCTTACAATCACGGAGCGTTAAGAAGTTGGTTAATGGCTTTTAAGTCCGTCCCCGGAGATTGAAATTGTCCTGGAGGAAGAGGCGATGCTAGCGTAATGACAGCCTATATTATAAGGGGCAAAGGGTTCATTGATTTTCAACAATAGACCTAGTGTATAAACCAGATTAGCTCTTGTTCCAACCTGGTTTAGTCCTGTTTCAGATCTGATTTACCCATGGTTTAGACCTGGTTAATACTTTTTGCTTGGGAACATTTTGGGGAAGTTAGTTAATAAGTCCTTCCCTAGAGACCAAATCATCCCATGTTTGCTTAGTTCCAGCTTACATTTCAGAAAAGGGGCAAACTTATACGATCTTCAACCATTCACAACCTCAACGAGAAAATGTCTTGGAAGAAAAACAAACTCTGATTTCAGGCCACACATTGGACAGGAAACACAGATCAGATCCAATCAGCGGCGGCCATTAATTCTCGATTTGAAAAAACAGGAAGATAATGGTTTGTGACATTAGGGTGATGAATGGTAGAAAAACAAGGTTGCAGAAAGCTCTTGAACATCTGTGCAGGTTAGAGGAGCGACCCCATAGACCCGCAGAAATGAAGGGTCACTAAAAATGCCCCCAACTCTCAATATTTGAATAAAGTGAGAGTTTCTGGCTCATTCACACCTGTCAATGCTTTGGAGGAATATGATCCCAAAACCGAGTCACCCAATGTGATTTTGGTTAGCAAGTGCATTTTAATTTAGCACATTAGCATATTTAGCATATTAGCATTTTTAGCCCAATTTAGCATACTGTTGTTGAAGAAAGTTGTCAATGCTTTGGAAAAATATGATCTTAAAAACATGTGATTTTGGCTAGCAAGTGCATTATGATTCAGCATATTAGCATGTTAGCTTTTTTTTGCGTAATTTAGCATACTGTTGAAAAAACTTGTCAAATATCCTGAATCATTCATGTGATTTTGGTCTGCAAGTGTAATGTAGCATATTAGCATTTAGCATTTGATTTACAGGTATTTATTATAAAACTCAAACTGCTTAGTGAGTAAAATTTAAATTGGAATTGATTGTGATTACTCATCTCAAGGCTTTCCCATACAACTGACTCTATTGTATTGTTGGTGGTGGTAGTAAGCACGCCCTTAGAAGCTACAGTTGCCCGGGGGTAGACTGGACAATGTGGCAACTATTACCATCATGATAACACTAAAACATTCATACTCCAGTGTACAGACAATGAATAGGCAAAAAATGTGCCTTGCCATAAGACCCGACAGCAAACTTCTTAATAAAGTAATTCTATGCATTCATTTTACCCACAAGTGACATTTTATTTTGCTCAACATATTAAGGATATTATTATTATTATTATTGTTATTATTGTTATTATTGTTATTATTATTATTATTATTATTATTATTATTATTATTATTATTATTATTATTATAAGGGATTATTTTTGCCTTTCTTCAGAAGAAACAGTAAATCAGATTGAGTATAGAATGACGAACAGCAAATCATATGCCATCTGTCCTATATTTGCAATACA
>JAVQKC010101858.1:0-15424 GCA_036025475.1 Philypnodon macrostomus | reverse complement strand
GTGAGTCCCTCCTGTGAGTCCCTCCTGTGAGTCCCTCCTGTGAGTCCCTCCTGTGATTCCTTCCTGTGAGTCCCTCCTGTGAGTCCCTCCTGTGAGTCCCTCCTGTGATTCCTCCTGTGAGTCCCTCCTCTGAGTCCTCCTGTGAGTCCCTCCTGTGATTCCTCCTGTGAGTCCCTCCTCTGAGTCCTCCTGTTCCCCTTCACCTTAACAGAGACATTTCTACAAAGTATCTTCAGTAGTTCTTTTTTCAGTTCAGGGTTGTCCAAACTATGGGCTAAGGCAGACCTGGGCAAAGTGAGGCCAGGGGCCACATGGGGCCCTTGACCAGTCCATGTCTAAAGCAGAAATTCTCCTGTATAATACCTAAATTTAAAGGTTCAGTTCATTTGAGCGTCATATTTCTGATGGATGAAGATGCATTCGCTCGTGCCTTGTCAATGTGAGAGGAATAATTTTATCGGGGAGCTCATCTCGACCGGTTAGTGGCCCTCCACAACAGATCCCGGTACCAATGTGGCCCTCGGTAAAAAACAGGATTACCCATCCGTGGGCTAAGGGGCCAATTGCAGCCCACTATTTTTAAGGATATATTTATTAATGATTTTTCATATAAAAACAAGCAAACACTTAAAGCTAAGAGTGTGGTTGACTGTTGTGGCTGATCCGATACAGCTTCATGTTTTGACCAGTAATCTATGAAAGATAAAACGTATTAAGTTTATTGTCCAGTGTCTGATCCAGCGGTCAGTTCAGATCACATCTTGAATGGAGGCAGAGTCTGACTCATGTTAATAGAACTGTCTCGGCCACAGCCGTATCTACTGTGGCCCAGGCTGACCTGCCGGTCGGGTTAGGGTTAGGGTTAGTTGACCCAAATTGTATTTTTCCTGAAGCTTGCGAACCAAATAAAGAGAACGGAATGATCTGATAATGATTGCGGACCACGGTGCAGACCATCGGGTGTGAGACCGGCCTAAAGGAGACCCTCCTCATATTAACTCTTGACAGTGTGGCCCTCAGTGAAACAGGCCTTGACACTTCTGCTTTAGGTTGCTATAGTATGTTATGTATGTATGACCCTTGTATGGCTCACCTCCCAGAGTAGCAGAGAGCAGGAAGTGTGTCCCATATTTGCGGATGAGGTTGTCGGTGATGGTCTGAGTGTTGGGACGTCTGCCCAACATCCGGATGTTTCTGATGAACTCTGGAGTGAGAGGCAGGGGTGAGGACAGGAAGTCTCTACGCTCCACAGCCAAGTTATTGACCTTCCAACGACCAAACTCCCTGAAACACAACGATAAGCAAATGAAATATCTACAACAGAATCTACATGCTTTTCACTGATAAATAGACATGTACAGTACAGAGCAAAGGTTTGGACACACCTTCTCATTCAGTGAGTTTCCTCTCTTCATGACTATAGACATTGTAGATTCACACTGAAGGCATCAAAACTATGAATGAACATGTGGAAATATGTACTTCACAAAAAAGTGTCAAACAACTGAAAATACGCCTTATATTCTAGTTTCTTCAAAGTAGCCACATTTTGCTCTGATTACTGCTTTGCACACACTGAGCATTCTCTTGATGAGCTTCAAGAGGTAGTCACCTGAAATGGTGTTCACTTCACAGGTGTGAACTAACTCTATACCTGGACATAGTTAAAACAGGGCCCTGACTCAAAACACTGGTCAAAACCAAATCACAACTGCATCTTAAAAAAATAGAAAAAACTAGGTTTAAACCAAGACTAATTTAGGCTCAGACTAGAATAGGAGTATACCAGAACTCACAACTAAACCAAGATATAACCCAAGCCTTATTCAGGACAGATAACCAAACCAAATCAGAGTTAGGCCAAGAGTTGACCCAGTGCAAAACCAAGGCTAAATGGAGACAAAACCAGCAATAGACTCAGTTTTTGCTGAACATATTATGCCTGCTGCTTGTCAGTGCCACTACAGATTTTATCAATGTCATAGCAGCTTCTCGGTTATAAGTGTGTATCCAGCAAGAAATATCAACGGCCACCTTTTATCTGGGACTTATGCTAGACAGAAAACACAACAGTGACTCAGGGGATATAGCAAGTTACCCATGAATCCTAATTAATTAAGGTTGGTGGTTCAACCCCCACTTTGTTCTAACAAACGGCCTGATATGTGTTTGTGTGATTGTGCTGTGTTTGGTGCTACTTGTATACATTTGATCCACAATTTTTTTCATAAAGTAACCCAATGATAATATTATCCATCCTGCTGATTGTCAATTTCACTTAGGACTCCAAGGCCAGCATTGGCTCCGTTGGTAGAGTGGATTGTCATCTAATCAGAAGGTTGGGGGCTCAATCTTCACCCATTTCATACGCCGGTGTGTCCTTGTGCACACACTTTACTCACCTTGCCTATTTCTGAATGTGTTTGTGCTGTGTTTAGTGGTGGGTGATGTCAGTTTCTCGGTTCTCAAGTGTGTATCTATGCTGAATCCAACAACAAGTATCAACAAGCCATCTTTTATCTGCCAAAGACGTGCTGCTAGACAGAAAAAGCAAAAAACTGACTGCCCCCCTCCCCCCTTAGGAAGTGCTCCGCAACGTCGAATGAGATATGTGACATGGGCCACCCGGGTCGCCATGTTTCCTGTGCGTAAAGGGGCAGAGAGGTTAATGGGAAATGAAGGAGGAAGACCTTTTGTTCTTGCTTTAAAAAGGCCCAGTCGGATAAGACGTGTGGATCTCCGTGACTTTTCTCTGACTTTCATTTTACTCAATGGCTGAAAATGGAGGTGTCTGCCGTCTTAATTGCTCGCCAGATAGTCTGTCAAATTACTGTGCGACAAAGACAAAATGAAAGGGGTAGGGGCAGCGGAACTAGAGCCAATGAGCTCGGAGGTTGAACACATATAGGGGGAAGCATATAGGGACATGGTGCTGGACAATTATGTTGGGACAACATATGTATAGACAAGTGTATGTAGGAGTCCCCATAATTATAGAATGATGTAATAAGATTTATTAGGTACACTTTTTGTTGTTTCCAAGTGTAGTCTTCAGTTTTAGACCTGTTGAGAGATAGTATAAAGGACTAAACCAGAAAAGGAGAATTGCTTGAGAATGGTTTAAAGCTGGTTTAGTCCTACTGCAGACAGGTTAAAGAAAAAGTAAAAAATGTTTACTATGAAAATGAGTTAAAGAGAAAACAACAGTTAATATATCTGTAACATAATCGCCGGTTGCTGAATTGGGCTTAGTAATTAACACTATTGGCCTCTCACTGAAAACAAAATGAATGAAAAAAACAATTATTTTGTAGCCTGCAGTAAAAAAAAGGAAAGGAAGAGGAAAATAATCTGGTTAAGGGTAGAATATTGCTAAAAATTATACACATGATACCTTGAAGTAAAAAAAAAAACTAAAGGTAACAGTTAAATGTTATGAGATCATCATTTTAATAATGCGTTTCATCACATGTACATGTAACGTTGAGTATGAAATGGCCTTGGTGTATGTCATGACACTATCATGCTAATTATATCCTTCTCATTTCAATCAATATCCCATTGTTTTGAACTGTGTGCAAAAATAACCTTTAGACACAGCGTTAAAATTAGACCATATTTCCAAAATTATACACTTTTTAAATCAAGACAAGAAATCCTGCTTTCCCCAAGTGGCATTTTCCACAATTAAGGGATGATCATTTTAATGGCCTGGTGCCAGCTGTGACCTGAAACAATCTATTATCTGAACCAGAGAAACAGAACAGATTAAATTTGAGTGGTCATAGGTTAAGGTCAGTCTGTTCCCATGTGTCTTTTCCAATTTTTGAACCCATCTTTCAAAAGGCCAACATTTAGATCGGATTTTTTTTTGACTCGAGAGTTTCAGGGTCAACTCAACTGTGAGATACCATTGTTTTACTAAATGCATATAGTTCTAGTACCACCAGGAAATATGAATCCATAATACAAAACAAGTTATAGTAATAGTTGATACTACTAGCATGTATTAATGATTCATAATCACTCTCACATTCACACCCAATGTATTTTCCTTTGTGTTGCATATTTAAATCACCCTTTGAAGTAGTTTGATGTGCTATAGTTCTTAAAATCCATCTTACACTGGCACGATTGTCTAGGACAGGGGTGTGCAAACTTTCTGACTCAAAGGTCACATGGGGTTTTAAAATGTGCCAAGTGGGCCGGCTGATATTGTGTTCTTTGTAAACTGCAAACATTTCTGATAAATGAGACACACAGTGAAAAAATACGTCGATGTGGAGTTAACTGGTTACTGCAGGTTATAACAACGTGAGTGATGAATTGGCAATATTTTATCAGTTAAATAATTTGAGAAAATGCTTGGCAGGCTGGATTAAAAAGCCCCCCAGGCCGCAGTTTGCCCACCCCTGGTCTAGAAATTTAGATTGACTACACAAGAACCAAACAAAATGCCATTGACAAAACACTAACTGTAGATTATAAGAATAATAATAATAATGTATCAGTTTTACATAGCTCTTTACATGACATTATTCATTCACTCCACATTCACACTCAGTGGTGGTAAGCTACTTATGTAGTCACAGCTGCCCTGGGGCACACTGACAGAGGTGTGGCTGCCAGTCTGTGCATAGGGCCCTTCCAACCACCAACACAAATCCAATCACACAACCACATTCATTCATTCATTGGCAATGTGGTTTGTTTTGCCACAACAACAGTGTACGTCCGGGCGGGGATTCGAACAGCTACCCTCTGGTTGCAGGTCAAAAGCTTACCACAATGCCACAGCTGCCCCACCTTTATCCATGTCTTATATAGAGAATACAATAAACATAAATACTACTGATGATCATCTAAGCAACTAGAAACTATGGTCTTACTGAAGACAGTTGCTCCTGTGCCATGTATTGCATAGATCTCCCCAGATTAGCTGATCCTGTTAATAGGGTCTTTGACTTTAAACCCATTACAAGCTGAAAAATCCCCCCTGTATGTCTGTACGACCATATGTTAGAATTATGAGTCCGTGCCACCTTTCTGCAGCTAACAAGGGGGCTGAAATGTAGTTTGGATCTCTCAAAGCCTGCTTCAAGTGTGGCTTCAGGTAATTAGCAGGAGGTCACCATCACTCCTCCCTTCACTTCAGGGGGCTGCAAGTGACAATAATTGCAACACCAGGAAACAAACTTGCTGGAAGTTGTTTTCGTAGATGCATCTCGTACTAGAGGTGCCCCAGGAGTGTTGGTCTGCGAGTGCGCTTCATTATCAAGTCGATTAATAAGCGAACCGGCAGACAGATGGCCCCATCTCCTCTCCGCAAGGGCCACGCTCTTCCCCGAAAATCCTCAACAAAATTAAATACCTATTTGGAAGCATGCATCCCTCGCCAAATGTGTCAAGATCTGCTAAATTGGTGTGAAGACATAAAGCTGAAGTGACGTTAATAGATTACCTGGAGTTGATTTGCATTTTCAGAGCTGTTATGGGCGGGGGTAATAGGACTAACAGGCACAGCCGTCAGCGAAGGGGCCTTAATGATGTTTCTGATTATGCACCCATCACCACCGGTAGCAATAGGAAAGTAAGTAAAAGGCTTGTCATGTCAGATTTCCACGATAAATGAGCCGACTTGATCAAGAGGGGACATATGTAAATGAGGCAGACCCATATATTATTCTAACATACAGACAATCAAACACAGCCATATTGTTAAATTCAGCAGAAAAAATCAATGAGAGTATACAGTATGTGCAGGTACGCAGAGAAGCATTTAGATGGCCTGTCTGAGTTTATGTGGGTATCTAGTATTCGTACACCTCTTCATGTCCCACACTTAGCCTCTTTCTGATCAATACAGGGAAAGCATTGCTATTTTGAGAACATTACATGCTCGGCTAGGGCAAGACGTTCTATAAAAATCTCTTTAGTTGATATACCTAAAAATATTCTTGCACTGTGCTGATCTTGCAAGAAAGCCCAAGCATTCTTGGCTGTGGAAAATGGCGATGAAGCTGTATTAAACACAGTTTAACTTGAGTAAACCCAGGCAGTATTTCAGGGTCACAGAAGCCCACATAGCTAAAAAAAAGTACATTTTTAGCCCATCCTTTATCCAGTATTCCTCTGTTGAGCTTTGAGCACAGACCTAAGAGAGGCAGTCTGGTGTTTGTATGCCTCTCGTCTCTGATCCTACACTCTGGTTTGCAGCTCGGCAGATGGACGGAGTGGCAGGGGGCCCTGGCCCTTTAACATAGTGGGCAGCTGGACTCGAGGCGGGCCAGAGCTGGACCGGGGCACATCTGACGGGTGGGCTCTTGGGCCGCAGGATGAGATGGAGTGGGATGGAGGTGGTGGGTGCTCACAGGCTGCACCGGGGTGATGGGGGTCAGAGCAGTGAACCTGGCCAGGCCCTTCTTTCAGGCCTGTCCAAGTGCAGAGTGGATGCCAGCGTGCCCTTTCCTGTGGCCATGCTAAATGGGTATAGGACAGGCCTCGAAGGCAGAGGATCCAACTGACACGCCACAGCTCTCTGTAAATAACCCACTACTCCGATCCATCTCACCTCATTTGGCAGCAGTCTCTGAAAGTTCACAGCTCTGTGTCTGTGCATGTTTCGAGGTAATGGCCGGGTTGTTTTTATTCACCTCTGTTTGTCACCTGTCAATAACCCAGTTAATCCTTCTGCTTCGGTTGGGCCACTCTCACTAACAATGACCTGCAGCTACACCCTAATAGTGAGCCATTGCTAATTCAGCATCTCTTTGTTTCTCTGTTACCATTACACAGCATATTTAAGAGAAGGAGGACAGGTCACATATTCCCATAGCTTCAACATGTTTGTTCAATGGCACAAATAATACACATAATGCACCATCCACACACACAGCCAGCACTCGCATCTGCTCAACATCACACAACTGTATACAACTCATTTATAAAAACAAATAAATACAAAATGATAAAGCCTCTAGGGCAGCCTTTTCAAGGGTTTCTACATGACTACATCCCTGCTCCACATTTTTAGCATCTTGGAGGTGGTCAAATTTAGTAGCTATTTCAGAAGCTATTTTTTTTCATTAACATGTTGAAACGCAGAGGTGGGCAAAGAGCTCCTTATTTTGGGCTCTCTGGTCTCTTTATCACATCTTTGCTCTGCATGTAGCGTGAAAACAGCTTCTCAGAGGAGCACTGCCCCGGACAGACAAGACTTTTCTGTTTTGTTGCATGTATTGGCTACTTCTGCCCAGAACACCCTTCTGCCTGAGGAGGGAGAGGAGAGAGGAGGGGCTGCAGTGTCCCTGTTGGAGCAGAGGTGAGGTCACATTGGACTTTGAGTCATTAATAGGCCTATTGTAAATATTACAATATGTTGTTAAAATAATATATGGTGCTAGGGTAAAGTAAAGAATAATATTAACATGTAACAAAGATAAAGAATCTGAGTAAAATAACACCCCAACCAAGTATAATGAGAGATCTAGTTTAAGTGTGAGATTTTGATGATTTGGGTACATTGGTCCTTCTCTCTGAAAGTCCAGGGCCTATAGCTGTTCTTTTGCAGGATCCAGCCTCTGATTCACTTTTTTGTGGTTAATATATTTAATAATTATAAAATAAATGAGAGGTGCCTACAGTATTTGAGCCCTGATAATAATATAGTACAGTGATATACTGTTATAGCCAAAAAACAGTAATCTCTGTATGTATGTAATAGTATTTCAAAATGTAGGCTATAGTGCCCTTTTTTGTAGTTGAGCACCTGTGCCCCCAAATGTCTGTGCACGTCACTGTGCACGTCACCACTGAAACATTTGTTGGGGAAGCTAAATAATCTTGTACTTCTATTGCAGTACTGGCACAGGGATGGTGCACATAACATAAAGCCTGAATATTAACTTCAGTTCAAATTCATGAGTGCACTTCAAAGGGTATCTGACCGTGACCTCAAATTAGAGCAATTATCAGGTCATCATTCCAAACGGCGCTGGACCAATTGAACCATATAGCTGAACATCAGGCCTATGACATGCACACATGTTCAGCATTATAGCTTTAGGTTGCTCAGGTGTTTGTCTCACACACTTCCTTTGGAGCCCAGCCATCACTCTCCTTCTTGATGCCACTATTACTTTACCCTGCCTTGCTGCCCTTTTGCTAAGCTAATGCTCTTTCTCACACTTCCCTTGAGGGAGAACAAAAAAAGTCGCTGGCTTCTAGGTAATGAAGCCCTTCGATGTGATCTGCATAAGATTGGCTGGCTCCCTAGACTGGTCCTGCCTGGCTGCTTCGCCCCGATGAATAGCAAAAGAGCCTCAATAAGACAAAGGACAAAAAGCAGCCTTCTCCTTCAACCACTGTGTCTTTTCTCGTCACTGTTTTGGTTTTTTTTTTCTGCCTAAAAAGAAGAATATAGGGAGGCAAAATGAAGGCGGTAAATAACAAACAAGAGTTCATGAAAGGAGAGTCGGAGGGAAAAGTAAATGGGAGGAAGTGTGTGTGTGTGCCTGTGTTGCTGTGTGTGTGTTGCTGTGTGTGTGTTGCTGGGTGTGTGTGTGTGTGTTGCTGTGTGCCTGTTTTTGTAATGATGAAGGGGAAGCATGGTAATACTAGAGGCTGTCACACAAATGCCACCCTCTGTGCCGGAGCTCTAAGTGGATGTTATTAAATGGATTTCATGCGACAGGGTCAACAGTGGTAGAATTTCAAACAAAAAAAGACAAGCTACACTCTACCATCTTGTTCTAATTATGAAAAATACAACCTGAAGACAGATTCATATTACCCACTGTGTCCCAGGTTAGTCAATTGTGTATCGATAAAGTTGTAAAATGTGTTGCTATGCTGCCATACTGCCAAATGTGGTGATAGTACAGTGTTATGGCCAGTGTAAACAAGGAACAAGGACACAGCATTTTCTCTAAAGTCAAATCCCGCAAAGTATGCATTTAAAAAAAAAGATTTTTTTTTTTTCTTGATTTCATGATTTTCTTGACAGGACAGTATTCTGACAGGAAAGCAGGGAGAAGAATGGGGAGTGACATTCAGCAAACTGTTGTGAGCCGGATCTGAACTCACGACACTCCCGCATGAGAATTCCAAGCTCTGAATATGGTCTAACGACTGAGCTCAACCACGGCCCATGCACTAGGAAAACTAGATACAAATCATAGACATTAATACTGTACAAAAATGTATCCCCATCCGTGCTCAATTTATTAATGTGATTGCAATCAAACAACGTGCTATTTTCTTGGCAAACCAGACCCATTCACATTTAAGGCAAAGTATTAAAAACCTCATCATTTTTGCATTTGTTAACTTGACATTCAATATGCAGCATTTCTATAATCAATTATTGCTAATTCACACTGCAGGGCAAGACACACATACAATAGAATTCACTTTTTTTTAGTTTTTGTTTCTACAGTGTTAGAGATATAATTTTAAATCCATTTCTTGCTTATATCCTTACCAGAGGCGGCATTACCATGAGGCAAAAGTGTTATTATAAAGTCAATATGCCTTTGTTAGTTTCCCTTTTCTCTGTGTGGTTAAGCTGTGGGCGGACAACTCAAGAGAATGTTTGGGTAGGCCAAATACAGAGGGCCCCCTGCCCATGTTCGCCATGAGCCCCCAAAACCGCTAAATCCAAAAGCATACGACCAGCTTGTTGCTCACAGGCAGAAGTCAACCACACTGTAATAATAGCAGTGATTTAAAGAGGCATGGTCTGAACCTGTGGACTCATGACCTCAGTGAGCTGGTACAAGACACAGCAGCCCTGCCTGACCTTGAGTGGGCTATTGTTTCACACAATATGCAGTAATTCCACAAGTCTCCAGTGTGGACATGTTGCATGGTGTCTGCCTGGAGCGCTCGGGTCCCTGCATACACTCCATCAGCCATATGAGTTTGATATATTAAGGTTTCAGCTAGTGATGTACAGATATATGTAAAATGTTGACCAATATTGGTAGCTGCCTGTACAAATGGACAACGTTAATCTGTTTTTCCTAAAGTCAGAAATTGAATAGTTAGGGTTAGAAACAGCCAGAGAAATAAAAGACCATTGGAAAAGTCTAAATTCAGGGTCATTAAAGTATCTGTATGGAATAATCAATACAATTCAAGCTGTTATTTATATGTTGATTTCTTAGTTAAAAAAAACGTAGCCTACTAAATCATGTTACAGAATATTGGAATCGGTATTGCCCATTTCTTTTTATTATTATTATTTATTTTATTTTTTTTCATTTATTTATTTAATTTAAAATTAATTATTAATATTTTTTTCTATTTTTATTTCATATCGGTGCATCCCTAGGTTCAGTCACTGGGCTACCTAAATTACCAGAGGTAACTACAAATTAATATAAAAAAAAACTTTTGACCCTCCATTTACTGCAGGACAAAACCTAAATTTGACCAGCACTATATCAAACTAGATCAAAACTAAACCAGGACTAAACAAGTTCTAAAGCAGTGATGTAATTAGGTTGGCAAGAGTCTTGACAGGTGTGCAATAGACATTGTGTGTCAACCTCCACAGCATCAGAGATCTGTGAAGTTTACTGTGGGAGTCAGCACCTGCATTCATTAAACCATACAGACAATAGAGCAGCTGTATGGAGTCTCAGGAACAGTCATTTTCTCACTCACTCACACATTCACATATGCGCTAATAGCCTCTCGTCAACCTGTCGACGTACTGAGCTACGATGATTTCCTGAATTACCCACTATTATTAAGTATACTCTATGTCCTTGTTGCCAATTTTTTTTACATACAAATACAATTGATTATGAAATAATGAATGAATGAGTGAAATTTTTTTATTTTAGTTTTAGTTTTTATGAATTATTACTTTTTAATCATCTTGTTGGAAGCAGTTGCTTTCTCTCGGCAGAAAAAAAATAATAATAATGGAAAGTAATTGCAAAACAGGGTTTCTTCATAGGAAAGTGACAGCAGGTGATTTTAGCTCCTGAGAAAGTCAGTGCTTCAGCATTTGTACAATACGTCTACTCAAACATGCGTGAATAAATCAAAATACCAGTGCTGGTATATGTTTGATGACTACTTATACTGGAGGCCATATTATAGGTTTGTGTGATCATTTCTAGTGACACTGCTTCCCAAATGTTACATTTCTAGAGCGTTGACTGCACCAACCAACTTTGACGCATGTGTGATATACCAGCCTCCAGTGACATTGGCCTGTGTGAGTGGGATGTTCTCTTTACACCATTGCAATAGCAGCGAACACGAAGCGGGCTGAAGTTCACACCTTGGGTATTGAAACTGCTTACTCATATCTGCTAAAAGGACACTCTCTTTCTGTGGGAAAAAAAATCATTGGCAATTCACGTAACCTGCTTATACAACCTTGAGTGGTGTCCTGACATTTACACGGTCAAGTCCAAGCTGACATTGTATGGCATTTAAATGACAAACAGGCTCTTAGGAGGACTGTTTGTTGTCCATTTCAATAACCTTTATTGAGAAAAAAGCCCTGTTATCAACCTAATCCTTGACAATTGCCAGTTAATCCCAGAGCTAATAGTTGGAGATACACTTTTGACATCAGAAGCGATTTACTATTTTATATTTACAGCATCGAGGAAACAATTATTAGTAATACAATTTAATATATTAGCTGCAATTCAATACTTTTATTGGACTGGCAATATCTCTATCCTGCCAAAGAATAATATCAAAATTGTGTATAGGCATCTTTACTTAGATCCTCCTTTACCTGCACAAGCCTCTCATCCCAAGTGGTTTAGGTTCAGCTATATGTAATTCATCCTTTTTCACGGTACGAAACCAGGCAACAAATAGTGTTGCTGTATCACAGAGACCAGACTATCCACAAGTATGTTGTGCTGGTATGACTTGCTGGCTAACATACCAGGATGCTTTTCTTTCATATGCATTTTTTAGTCTGCAGCCATGGTTCAAGTTTGAATTATTAAAGACAGAGACTATTGGGTATTTATTGTTGTGTGGTCGGCTCTTTCTCGTTGCACTTGAACGCCTCTTCTTCATCCCAGGGTGGGCTCTCTGATATGTTTTGTGCAGCTTCATTTCCACTCTTTTTTATTATTATTATTTTTTACCAGAAGAAAAGCAATATGTGTCTCAGTACATGATTGTGTATCCAAAAGTCAACTACTTCTTGCATGCATTTGTATGTGTGTGTTCAAGATAGATGCCTTGGACTCTTGCAGTGCTTCAGGTGATTTTGCTGGGCTGAGCAGCAGCAGGAGCAGTATCCTCTGTACTCTCTACCCTCTATGTCTGCATTATTAATTGACTGAGGATAGCAACCATAGCTATTTAGACCCCGCAGGCGCTCAGCTTGCACTCTTGAAAATTAAAAGTTGCAATTTCAAGATGTAATAACTGTGTCTAAAGTATGTGTTTAAGGTGTCCTGTTGTGCAACTCTACTGAACCTTCTATATTGAAATGTTTCTTGGTTTTATTAAAAGACCTATATTTAGATTCATTCACCTTTGGCAGCATAATGTGTTGAGAGACTGACCTTTTCCAGAGCTACAAATCCTCTGTTTCACTTTTGTATATAGAGAGGTGAAGAAACCCTGGCTTGCTCTTACTTTGCATTTTATGGTTGTTGTAGTGAAGTGGGCCTGGCCAACAGGGGGAGAAGAGGGCCTGAAAAAAACACGCGCTTACTTTTTCAGCAGAGAGGAAGCAACATCTGCCCAAAAAGATGTACACAATATTAAAAACAACTTGACTCCTTTAAGTCTGCCCAAAAGACACTCAGAACAAAGACGACAAAGACTCATGAATATAAGACATATTACCTTTCACAATGTTGCATGTGTGAGATCATCCCCGAAGTGACCACATTGAAGATTCATGTGGCGTACTTTGGCGCGGAGGGAGAAGAGTATTGGTCAATGTAACATGTAATAAATGGGAGTGGAAGACATTCATCAAGGAGGTTGAGACTACAGAGGCTCATCCACCGGCCCAATCACCGACACAGAGAATAAAAGGAAAGAGGCATAAAAGTCGGTACAGCAAGGTCATTTGAAAAAGAGGCCAATAAGACCAAAAGGATCAAATCTCCACCACCACCACCACCACCTCTTCATGTCTGCCCCTATTAAGTGCAACCATTTGGCTGGCTGCTACACCGTCTGCCACGCCTCAGCTGTCTGATACCATGAGGGTTACAAAGAAGACGTTGGGCTGGTATATACGCTAACACTGCTTTTACTTAGGCTTCAAGATTTATGGCCCCACTTCTAATTTAGTTTTGATTTTTTTTTTTTTTTTTTTTGTGAGTGCGTCTCCTCCATCCATCTAATTTGTTTTGAGAGAGGTCTGTAAGTGAATCTGCGCCAAGGTCATATTCTGAAGATGTTTCAGGACAAAGAAAGAAGATAAAAAAATAGAAATTAGTCTTATCAAAAACAAATTCATAACAAATCCAGTGCTCAACATTTGACATTTCTAAGCCAACTCCAAAAAACTCAAAACATTGTTACTAAACTGTAGACTATGACTGAATTAAATTGAATCCCGTATAATGCATAATTATTCTTTAACACTCTTTATTTGATTTTTTTTGTTTTTGTTTATTCATTTCCCAAACTTATTTATACAAAATATAAAGTCTTCTTCTATTTTTTTTATTTTATTTTTTTGTTATATACCAAATAGCATTGATCTTTAAGCCCCTGTCTCTGTGTCATGCTGCCGTTAGATTCCCCTCCTCAGTCTGTTGTGTATTAGGCCCACTGGTGTGGCTCTGAACACTGCAGTATGGATTTAGTCAGTTTGTGGTTTTAGCCCAGTCACAGTCTGTAGCAGGTTTACTATGTCACACTAGGGGCTGCTGCAGTGTAATTGGGTGAATCTGCTCTCCTGCACGCCGCAGAGATAGCCCTTTAAAATTTCACTTCACTTCTGGGAGTGTAAACAAACCTTGGGATTACTCGAGGTGTAAATCCACATTTCATATTTTCTGGCGCTCTACTTCTTTTTTATTTTTATTTTTTATTTATTTTTATTTTTATTTTTTTTTATACCACCCACCTCCCTCATCTGTTTCAGTGTTATTTCTTTTTCCGGCCACCCACTTTTTAAAAATGAGGTTTGCAACATCGAGTCCTATAGCCCTTATCGTTTATTCCACCATTTACATCAATACCTTCACATATTTGATTCCTCATATCATCATATCATATCATAACTAAATTTAGACTTCAACAATGTTAACCTCTTGCAACACAGTTTTGAGGCTCGAATCACCATTTTGGAACCAGTTACTTGTGTGTTTAAACTGTTGTGAATGAATGCTGTATTTTTGTGTGACTTCAGGTTCCAGAGCGACTTTATAAGAGAACATAAATCCGTCTGGCCTGGCTAATTCATCTGGAGGTATGGTAACAAGAACATCAGCGCAGGATTCTAACAGTAGACATCTCAGAGTGAAGGCCTGTATTGTATCCTGGACATTTTCTGAGACTGTGCAGTGCTTGTGTGTCTGTGTGTTCTGCATGATGGATTGCTTGTCAAACGGCAGCATCACAGCCATCACACCAGCTGACGGAGGCATTAAGTCACCAGTCACGTCCACATAGTAGGTTTCCACATTCCTTTGGGGAAAAAAAAAGCTTTAACCCTTGTGGCTCCGACAAGGCTGGCATATAACTGAGTGTGTTACTTGCAAGGTGTTTCCTGCAAGAGGTACAGCAGTGGATTCACATGAGTTCAGGAATATAATGCAATTGTGTGGGAGGTGGAGAGCCTCTGTCACTTGTTTTGTGATGGGACAATTGCTGCCACTCTGGGTGATAGTCTGTGTGTCACTTCTGTCTTCTAAACATTGTTTTCTGTTTTACCTCGAAGAACTATATGAAGAATTTTCAATAGACTGAGAGTGAGCAGTGCAGAAGCCTGGGGGAGTGGTGTCTGAATATTCTACTTGTTTTTGTGTGTTTTATCGGCAGAAAAAAACAACAGCATAACAACTGAAAAAAAGTTATACCAGTGTTTTTGCCCAAAAAGTTTGTCCATTGTATTTGTTCAAACTCTTATGAGTTTGATAGAGATTCATCCATGCAGTGATTGAGATTGTAAGGGTTCCATCCATGCAGTGATTGAGATTGTAAGGGTTCCATCCATGCAGTGATTGAGATTGTAAGGGTTCCATCCATGCAGTGATTAAGATTGTAAGGGTTCCATCCATGCAGTGATTGAGATTGTAAGGGTTCCATCTATGCAGTGATTGAGATTGTAAGGGTTCCATCCATGCAGTGATTGAGATTGTAAGGGTTTCATCCATGCAGTGATTGAGATTGTAAGGGTTCCATCCATGCAGTGATTGAGATTGTAAGGGTTATATTCATGCAGTGATTGAGCTTGTAAGGGTTACAT
>JAVQKC010101852.1:0-39750 GCA_036025475.1 Philypnodon macrostomus | reverse complement strand
TCTCTCTCACAGTGGACATGCACCTACGATGAAAATTTCAGACCCCTTCATGACTTCTAAGTGGGAGAAATAGCAAAATAGCAAGGTGTTCAAATACTTGTTTTCTTCACTGTACGTATATGTACATAATACATTATAATACTGTTATTGCATATAATTAGTTTACTAAAACTAAAATTGCTTAAGCCACACGGCAGGTGTATCAAGACACTGATTAAAGAGATACTTTTGGTGCAGGTGTGTCTTCGACACATGAAACTCTGCATTTCAGACCTCTAGATCAGGGGCCGCGAGATGATTTTCAGAAAGAATTATTTGTATGTTAGTCATAACTAGTGTATTTCAAAATAAGCAACTGAAAGCATCACACCAGCATTTGTTTTTATATACAATAGCCCTGTTTTTGCCCTGTGCACAATTGTATGTTTTAACTCCTTCTGGAGACAGGGAGTCCCAAGGCTTTCTTGCCAATACTTTGGGTGTCCTGGTCTGAAAGGTTTGGGAACCCCTGCTCTAGATCACTGATAACATTCAGCAAGTGGTTTCAGTGGGACCAGTCCAAAGGGGACATTGAAATGACGCAGATCATATTGTTATTACAGTTAAGGTACCCCCTATGTTTTCCTCATTATGTGCAACAAAGATAAAAATGCATCTTTTCTTGTGACACACCTGTTCTATAATGATATTGTTTAATCACCATTTTGATAGGCCTCACCTGCCAGCTGGATAGTGGATAGTAGTAAAGTTAAATTATCTGGCAGGTAATCGTTGGGCTACTATTTAGATACACACAATTTGCCACATATGTATAATACAGAGGAACATATGTGAGTGTGAGTATAAGTCTACATATAGAAAATCTACATCAATTGTGAGAAATGGGAGCAAAAAGTGCTGCACTTCTATTTTTGCTGAGTATATTTGAAGCATTGAGGGAAAAGTAAGACATCAAAGTGAAGCTTGTGCCCTCTGTGTGAACTGAGTAATACACACACACACTACAGTTAGAGCAGCAGAAGTGAATTCAGAAAAACTCACTGATGTGTGACATACTGCCAAAATGAGTCTCATCCTAACACCAAGACTATTCATCTCAGTCAGCCTTTATGTTCTGATCCAGGAAATGTATACTGCTTAGATCTGAGGCCAAATACCTGACTTACACAACAGCTCCAACAACAGTCTGCCCTACATTTGGTTTGGCTACAATGAAAACAAACCAACATACTTTCACCAGTTTGTCTCTGTCACAACGCTCGTCCACACTTTAAAGCACTTTCACAGCCTTCCTCTTTATTGCATCCACGTGCACGTTCACCACGGCCGGCTGGATGGTAAATAAAAGATGAATTAAAACCTCAAATGACTGCCCCAACAGCACACACACACCAATCCCAGACAGGCTGTGACGCTCTATGTCTAACTAACTAACCTCTTTCAGTTTCTATGGACGGTTCTACAGAAAAGACCTAAAACAAAACAAACAACATAACTAGGTCACCAGCATCTTATGCAGTAATCCTGGTTCAGTGCATCCAGACGCGAGCATGTGCTGTATGTTTGGCCGCCAGAGAGGTCATGATATCCTGTGACGGCACACTCGATTAACCCCTGGTGAGGACACGCCATTCATTCAGCTGGTTCTACTGAATGAGGGATTTAGGACTGTGCAGCTTTCATGCAACACTGGCATGTACATCTCAAACAGCTGGTGGAGATGCTATGTTTAGAGCAGGTGGGGTGGAAGTATTAAGATGTAGTTGATTCTCAATGTTATTTTATGGTAGACTTTTAGCGTTATTTTATATTTTGATATAAAAAATAGACTTAGAAAACCAATGCTATTGTCTGATCATGTTGGTTTTAAGGAACCAGAAGTGACATAAATGTTAATGGTGACAGAAGTAAAGTTAATAGAGTTTTACAGTAACATAAGAAAAGTGTTTCAAGATTCAATACTTCAATAATTAATTAATAATCATTTGGCACCTATTGTTCCTTTTTTCCAATTTACTGATATCTGTGTTAAATAAATCTTGTCTGTATTTCCTTTTACAAAAAATACATAACCACTACACAATCTGCTCTACCCATGGCTGGCTATGTTATAGCACCATCCGAATCAATGGTGGCTCCCTGTAGCTATGTGGAGCAATTGAATTTGTCCAACAAGCAGCACTGTGTACTGTATGCCAGCCAGGCGCTTCACACAGCATCAGATAGACAATAATGTGATGCCCAAGGTAATTTGGTCGCGGCGGTGGGCTGTGACTGGTGCAGTTCCCAGAGGGGACACCGCTCAGTGGCCGACTACAGGGCTCCCTCTCCACGTCCTGCATGAGAAAGCCCAAG
Source organism: Philypnodon macrostomus (assembly GCA_036025475.1). Classification (NCBI taxonomy): domain Eukaryota; kingdom Metazoa; phylum Chordata; class Actinopteri; order Gobiiformes; family Eleotridae; genus Philypnodon; species Philypnodon macrostomus. The sequence goes on along the minus strand of JAVQKC010101852.1, from coordinate 37,395 downwards.
ACAAGCCAAAAGTTGAGGAAGGTTACATAAAAATCAGGTCACCTATCAAAAGAATGGGCTGCTTTATCTGGCCCATAAACCAGACGCAAGATGAGGCTTCCCAGAAGGGAGCCAGTGAATGGGCCGCTGTGAAAAGCCGGGCCTTGTGTTTCAGTGCGAGGTAGACACGGTTCAGGCGATCCCAACTGTGTCATATGTCCCGGCTGGCACTGCCCCTTGGCACACGGGGAGGAAACCCTTTTGATCGGCTACAGTCCGGTGTGGAGAAGCTCAGTGAACACCCACACTCGGTGAGTCAAGACTCAAGATGTCACTTGAACAAGTTTGACTGATAAACAGAAAAGATGATGAGTAAAAAAATTTAGTTGGATCAATCAGTAACTTTTCAAGCTCATATATGAGTTATAAATGATCTATTCAATTAGGGATGGTTTGTTGGATTATGAGCCAAAATCAAATCAAAAAGAGAAACATATTTTCCATTGTCTTTTGTCTTAATGTTACGCTTTTTGACATGGAATTTTGTTTTATTATATATATTTCGTATCGAGCGGTGGGTCCTGTTCACTCGAGTAAAACCACAAGTGAACCAGCTTTTCCAAAAACAAGCGTTTCAAAACAAATGGGATTATGCTAGGTTTAAATTCTGATGGGCTTCTTACGTTCCGCATGATTTAATAGCAGCTTTAAGATTTGCAGGAGGCCTCCCTTATGTGCTCTTACACTGTCATTTCCATGACAATATTATATTTACATCTCATTAATATTTAATTATATCCCTTTATCATTTTAAATGGCAAAAACCTGAGTGTTCAGTTCCTTTTTTTCACAGACCCATTCAAAAGAAGCAGCATGTATTTCTTTCAGCATCTCATAAAGTGCTGCAGTAATTACAATATTACAACACAAAAACACCGGCAGTTGTCTGCGAGCCGCTACCGGAGGAACACAAGCTACAAAGAAGTGCTCCACCACCATCGAGACATTAAAATTTAATTCAAAATAGTCCGCTGATTGAGCCACTCCCATCGGCGGGTCACCTACAGTTGACATTAGCAGACAGAGATTGCCGTTTTGTTGTGTCACATGAATGAGAGCGTGAAGGCAGACTGGAGGAACAAGGACAAAGGAAGACAAACTCCGACATTTGGGAGTGAAGTGACTGATGATGATGACAGGCTGTGTGCTGTTTCAATATTCCTCCCTGCTGACACCTCGTAGGCACACACACACACACACAGACACACACACATCCAAACACACACACTCCCTTCACACCTCCAAAACAGTTTGCACCTGCACGGATCTCAAAAAGCCTTCTCTTTGAACCCCATCACTGGCAAGCCTCTGATACCACAGAGCTAGAAAAGAGACATGCATTTTGTCAAAATGTATTTTGTGTATAATTGATCTTGACAGTGATAGGCATCTGTCTGGGGAGCCTACTTCAAAACATGAACCCAACGAATGACCTGGTGTCTCAGTTTGAAGTGAGATGGGGAAGCTCCAGAAAGATACATTTGAACCATTCCCCACAAAAAAAGAGAAAAGAAATAGACGGCACATTTTTCTGCCAAATGCCCATTAAATAGATTAACGTCATGTGAGTGGATCAGCTGGACACCCAAATATAAGCCTGAGACCGAGAGCAATTAGCGAGTAGCATCGGGAAGAGATGGGAACAATGGCGTCTCACTTAGAGGAGCAACGTGATCCAGCGCTGAGCATTTCGAGACAGTCAACTAGTGCAAGTGCAATTGTTGTGTTTGTAGCATGTCTGGGGTGTCCATCAGGCTGGCAGCAGGGACTAATGTGGACTACAGTTTGTCAAAAATATAGTGGACAATCTTTGGTGTGTGTGTGCCAGCGTGACAGGGGGAGGGCACTAAAGTCAAAGTGTGGAGATTAATTACAATGATATGTCCTTACAGTACACATTAAGAAATATGAGAATTGTTTGAAGGTTGAACTGGTAGACACTGATAATTTCATTTTTATTATTTTTATATTGTCTGTCATCCCCAAGCATACCTCTAGCATATAATTTGTGCTGGCCACAAGCCTGTGTAAGGAGGGGGTCATAAAAGAAACTACAACATGTATACAATGACTACTTTAATGCCTGCTATATTTAAAAGCCCCTGATACATCGTAAAAAACTGACAGGACATACTTAAAGACATTCAAGGCTCAGGCCTACACTAGTAATATTATTTTATCTCACAATATCAAACAATTGCACTAGTCTCACTATAATGTTTTGCCCAATACGTCTGTTAAGAAACATTGACAATTCAACTCACTTACTTCCACCAGTATATGCTTTTTTAACATTTAACATTTTCTATTAAAAATATCCTGGTTTAAGCAGGCTATTGAGGCATTTTTCTATTAAAAATGCCTCAATAGCCTGGTTTAAGCAGGCTAATAAAAAAGGTCTTGATACTGTGATAAAGATAACATTGCTTCCTGCAATTGTGATCATAAATTAATTTTTTTTAAAAGATGATTGTACATTTCAAGTTTCCTCCCAAATGTTGTAAAATATGTTCTAATGACTCATTCACCCTGACATGGAAAATTGCCAGGCTTGTCCCTCTGCAATGCTTCTGTTCTGTTGATGATATTGATTTGATGTTATAAGTCCATCCCTGCTTAAAACAAAACACTACATTTCTGCGACACAGTACATGCAATGACTGCAAAAGTGGCAACAATAAATACCACATTATCTAAATTGAACATTACCAATATTGCACATTGCAATATTACAAACGACTTATATTACACACACCATAAAACCAATCCTGCCCATGACAACAATTTTAATTATTTTGGTAATAGTGGCATGAAGGATAGAGGTGTAGAGCCATCGCAAGGCATTTTTAAATTACTAAAGACTGAACTGTTGTATTATTATTTAATATTTCGATATTTCTTAGAACGATGGCTGCAGAACTTGAATCCCTTTTGCCGCAATTACCAAGAAGCTTGTTAGTCGCATAAATTTAAAAGATAATTCAATAATGGATAGTCACATGTAATTAGTGCAAAATGTTTAATATTTCTTTACCTATAATTTATCACAAATATTACAATTGTGGTGACACGTGGTTATTGCTGCTTTATATTGCGCAGCCATACAGCATGTGTGAGGTGCCAAAAACCTCCCAGATTCATCAGGGTTATTAGCTCAGGACTAATTTAGCGGGCATCTTGACTGTGTCCAGCTTTCTGTTAAAAACATGGCTGCCCTGTTTTAACACCAGAGTGCTGTGTGCATATTCATGTCTTAATGTCGGAGACGCAGGTGCTGTCAGCCATCTCTCCTCCTCTGCCTAATCTCCACACACACCCTTACCTCCACTGCAGCCTTGTCCACTGGGAGACCAGTCGCTGGTGCCACTCATGTGTTAACATCACCATGGCAACCCCTCTCTTCCCCTTGCCCACCACGCCACACAGACGAGCCCCTGCCCACACCCACCGACCTCAAGACACAAACAAAGTAAATTCCTCTCACACTGCATCCGGTGCAAACTTAATCCCTGACAGCCATCTTTAAAAAGTCTAGTCATGGTTCAAGTCTCTTTACAGTAACTTCGGGTGAGGTCCGTAACCACTACTTCGCTTTCTTAATTGCATAGCAACAGAGACATTCCTGCATCACTGCTGGTGAAAAAACACCAGTAGTACACAGTGCACAAGCCTTAAAAACACTTTATACAAGGGCTGAAGATCGCAAGCAAACTCACAACGAAACATACAACCGATGATATATCGTATAATACAGCACTTTGTATGGTACACTGTGAAAAATATTTAAACTAGCCACAGATTTCTTACATATGTTTGAGATGTGAAGGTCAAGGGACACTCTACTGAACCAAAGTAGTTTTATCCAAGCACCAGCCCCAAACTGACTTTTCCACCAAAGGTACTGAATTTTTTGCACACTTTATTTGATGTTTGCCACCCATTGACAATCTATAGGAGATATAGGCCTCCTTCGTATGTGTCAGGTGTGCCACCACAAAAAGATTTATATGATTTATATGGTGGGTATATTAAGACTGTGCTTGCATGCTGTTTTTATGTAGGTAGTTTGTACTTACTTCTGTAGCTGTGGGATTGGTGCTAGATTGGAGCCGTGTTCCATTAGCTCTTACTGTTAAAATCTGACATTGTTGTCCAAAGTTCAGCATGTGTGGCCTAGTAACTGACAGACAAATAAACCATAGAGCACTGAGACATCAGAGTCACGCATCATTTTACATAACTTTTGATAAATAACTTCTTCAGTTCTGTAAGCAAGACTTCGGATATTCATTTGGCAACTTAAGACGAAAAGAAAGAAAGATGGCGGCGTAGTGCACATTGTAGTGACCATCCTAAAATGGCTGACATCACACACTCCTCTAACAGCCAAAGTCTGGCAAATGCCAGCTCCTGCTGACCAAATCTTTCTTACATGGGACCGTGAAAGTAGCAGGGGCTCTTCACACTAGCCCCAAGGATCTTTTCCCCAAGGCATTTCTTTTGGTTGGAACTGAGCAAACATGCTGTTGTAGTGAGGCTTTTGAGCGCTCTGAGTTTCGATACGGCATTGGTCTGGTGACAAAAGCAATTGCACTAGGCTGAAAGACCCAAATACAAGTGAACCATGTATAGGGCTGGGTCTCAAAAAAGAAAATAGGTCTCAGCAATGTGTTAGGCAGAATATTTTGTGAGGATCATGAGGTATGCCGCTGTCGTGAATGCCTGTTTATATTGAAAAGACTGGAGAATAGATGTGCTTGGCATTAGATAGATGATTTTCTTCTCTGAACTCAAGGAATGTTACACAGACCATGTCAGCTAAATCTGCAAATCATGACCATATGACCTGCTTTGGTATGCTCTGACAGAGGCACTGTATTGAGCTTGCAGTATACACCGAGAGGCTACACAGGCCAGTGTGCAGGTAGAAGGAGGGTGGCACCTGAACAGTGGGCAGCCTTAGTCCCCTACACTGTCTGTGTACACAAACAGCTGGCTGTATCCATAAACCAAAACTCTGGAAGTGAACTAAGATCGGTGCAGAGTGAGGGATGAAAGGCAATATGTTTGGCCTCATTAGAGCAGTTCCGAGAAGGGCGATGGAGGAACGTTCCCAGGGCTCCACAAAGAGAATTGACATTCCCCCAGTGGAAGCATCCTGCTGGACTAAAAGCTGCACACTCTCCGCTTTCACCGGGCCAAGGCAGAGCAGAGCCAGGCCGCCACGGCCAGAGCTCATTTACCTTTGTTTGTGTGCATCACGCACGCCTGCAAATGAACTATCAGAGTGTGCACAAGTACCCACTAGATTGAACTTCACACTGGAGTTACTCTCTGGAGTCCAAACACCTACTACTCCTTTAAGAAAGTCCCAAGTACCGCAGCTCACTGCGCTCATTTCCATGACCTACATGTGTAACATAGTCTCAGTAAATTTCCCAAAGGTGATTGCACTGATTCAGCCCGGGTTTAGAGCTGGACCCACACATGATCCACAAACACACATTAGTCAGCAGAGGTCCCTCCCCCGAGGCACTGGAGGACACATGGCTTTCAGAGTCATGTCGGGCCAACAATATTTAGAAACAGAAAAATCATTATAACTTTACATCACCTTCACGTTTATAACAGAATTTTGTATGATTTAGTTCAGTATGATTTACAGTTTAGTCACTGTACAGTGCGCGCGCGCGCGCGTGTGCATGAGCGTTTGTGAGTCGGCAGCAGCACATGTTGGCAGGAGGGAAGATGAGGAAATGAAAGAAAAAAAAGAGTCCTATGGCATGGATAGATACAGGCCTACCTTTCTGTTGTGGGGAATTAGTCGAGCGATCAATGGGTAAAAACAGACACTTAGCGTACAGTTTGATCGCCTATAGAGTCACTGTCGAAGATAATATCGTAGGAGTGTTGAGAAGTGTTTCACAACTCACTCCAGCAGCACACAGCGGGGGCAAATACGGCGTGTTGTGCAATAAAATAAGCAGATACGCAACATTGTATAGGGCGAACAGGAGCGTGAACTGGAGCAGACGTTGTTGGAAGTGTAACAAACTGACGAGTTAACTCGTTTGGCTCCATTCACAAAACTGCGTGGGGTAACAACACAGCGCCACGGAGCCCACTTGCCCAAATGCAATCTGGTACTCCGTATAACCTTATGAATATCTCTCCCCAAAAACCCTCCACCCCCTCCTCCACCTACTGTCGCCATTTTATACATTGGTGACTTCATATAAACTGCCTTGACTACAGCTACACCATATGAGAATTCAATATTCAAAAGCGAGACATGATTCTGGTAAACAAGTTTGGAGCTCGCCAATAAGCGACCCAAGAGCAGAAGTGTCCTTACCTCAACCGTCGCCAGGCAAAAATGGGATCCGACATTAAAATATAAATGAATAATATTGGATTAGGTCCGATCGCTGCGCTTTGAGGAGAAGAGGAGGCGAGCAGGGGGTGGGAGCTCTCCTCAAGTGAACCCGGTGAACTGGCGTGAACCCGTCAGTGACCACGGTAAGGTACATTACATTACATTAGCCCTCCAGCCTGTGGCACACTGTATGCAGACGCCTAAACACTCCACGGTGCAGGACGAGGCAGCTCCCAAAAATTATAGCGAGTGTATTTCCTATGAACACGTGATTCGGAGCGTCATCCAAAATCCAAAAGCCCTTTCATCTCAAATTTGGATAGGGGCGGGGATGAGATGTGTGGAAGTGGAGAGCGAGAGGAGGGGGTACGTATATGGAGCCCAGCGCACATTTGGGTATGTCGTTATAGGACTAGAACAGATTGGGTTATACATAGCTACAATGGCGCCGCGGAGCAGCCCGAACAGATGGGTGCATTGTGTAAATTTGGAGATTTTTGGAAAGAGTTTAGTGACAGGTCGTTTCAGTTTTAGCGCCCAAAATGTTCTTTAATTAGGTCACGTGTGTTGTACAAGAGTGTTGCAGTCGTTGGAGGAAAGAAAGTCTTGTCAGGCAACTATGAATATTAATCGTTGGGGGAATAGTCATCTAAAGCACAAGACTATTAGCCCAATGACTTTAAATAGCTTTTTACGCACGACGCTCATCACGACACGCCACTTTTTTACAACAACTCGCACACTGTGTTTTAGTTTTGAATTCAAGAAACCGACTAAATGTGACGAATCACGCATAATATTTGATTTATGTTTAAATAAAAAAGTAAGTTGTTCCACGCGATTTTGTGGGGCCTCTGGTGCGTAAGAGCGCGCGTAAAAAGCGAACAAGGCCCATGAACTGAACAAGTACAGTTTAACATAATCCAAAAAAATAATAATGTCAACAATAATGGCATTATACTTAATTTGGGACACTAAGACTCTATAACAGAATGTAATGCAAAAGAATGGGAAATATGACAATAATAACAGAGCACTGACAATTAATTATAGGCGTCTGCGCGTGACGCATGTAGCAATAGGCACAGTTGTCTATAAGGAAATACAAGCAGATTCAAATCAAATGGACGTTTTTACTATGCTAGGTCATGATTTCAGTCGCACGCCTGTGTTTAATTGTAACTAACATATACATGTAACAGGTCGCCTATTGGAGACTGAAGACACACTGTACACACAAGACCCAGACCCCTATTGTTACCGCGCTTCATTAGAGAGTGCGGACATGGATGTCCTAATAAATATTCCGTGCGTTTGGGAGACGTGCATCGGCGGTACCCTCCCACTTTGTCCTCCCGGAGTTCAGACGTTGCCTTTATCTGTTGCTGTGTAGGGTCAAGACAAACAAAGAGCGTCTATCAGGAAGAGGAATCACTCAGCGGCAAAACCCAAAGCCACTCGTGGTTCCGGTCTGCGGGGAGAGAGTGGCTCTGCACTGCAGGGTAGACGAGCCCACTTGAGAAGTTGTTTTACAGTAGGCCTATATCACTCAAGACAAATGTAATGCTACACAGATGCCTTGTAATGGCACATTCATCAATTTTAGTGTAGGTATTTCCACATTTTAGAATCACATATTTGGTTTTCAAATTCATATAGACAAACACTGACTACATGTATTCCCAATTTAGAGACTAGCCCAGCGACAGAAATATATACATATTTCATCTGCCAGTTAATAGAACAACAGTAGGCTAAATAAGCGTTCTGTGTGTCTATACAAATTTAACTCACATAAATGTCCTGAAAACGAATAACTGCATGTGTTTCAAAATGTTACAGTTAAAAATGACTTGATACTACTATACTTGGTGCACTAAGGAGTTCCTGCATGTTGCCTTGCCAAGAATATCATTCACTGCTTAGTCTCATAGTAGATAAATGTGATGGTGAATGATTGCCAGTCAGTGTTTCTTTGTATCAGGGCTGTTATTCACTGCAGATTTCCAGGGTGTACCCCTCCTAAAGCCCATAGTTGCTTGGATAGTGATGATTCTAATGTTAAAAAATAAAAAAAGAAACAAAGGAGAAGTAAATGGCAGTTGTAGGGTTTTTGTATTTCAACATTTGCACCAGGGCCAAATTGTGATGACCTTATGTCACTAAAGCAGGACCTTTGCTCTGAATCAACTGAATGAAATGAAACAAAAATGGAGCATAAATAAAGCTGCTGCTGGTTTAGCCATGTTGCAAAGTGGTTTGAGCACACATTATTTTCTTTTTATCTGGTAAATTCCTGTGCCAAAGTGCTGTACCAAAACAGTCAATACACCATTAAACCAGAAGGACACATACTTCTAACAAAGCCTCAGAATTAAACTCCTGTAATCCCATTAAACCAAACGTCCAGGGAGAGATTTGAATGCATTTGTCCTTGGTAAAAACCCCAACCAAGTTCGACGACAATTGCTACATTAGTTGACTTTTTAAAAATAGTTAGTGCTGGCTGTTTAATTACAACCATTGACTGGCTTGAATACTGGTTTCTGGCCACAAACAGTTCTTGTAACTAGCATTCTTCACAAGCGTCACAAAGATGGATCTCTTTCTGTAATTGTATCCATATAAGAGTTAATGTTTAATGTACACCAGATATACCTTACACTATTTATCTATAATTGATCCTGTCTGAAACTTTTCTTCTATTGCAACACTTGGCAAGGCTTCACTGTTTCCAGTCAATAAAGTCAGCGTTCGCCCTATGGTACACTTATATTCTTGTATTTCAGGATGTACCTGATTTTCGGAGTTATCATGCAGTATATCTGACCATCACTAATTGCTCTTGGTACAGGCACCTTTATCTTTATTGCGATGACACATCATTTTATAGACCTTAACGAAATTGTATAAAAACAATAATGTACTTTTACTGTGACAAAGAATACAAGGTTCAGTAAAAAGTGACAATCTTCAGTAATTAAATATACCATTTGCACCACAAATAGACAGTATCTCAATATAATCAATGTTCAAAATCTATATCTGAATGTAATAAAAGAAAGTATTTATAGCACAAAATGTTATTTGAAGGTATATGTGGTGTGTATGTGTGTGAAGGTATATATATTATTTGCACTGTATTAGTATGACAGATTACAATGAAGATAAAACAACCATACGATAATAGTATGGTTACCCTAAGTATTTGCATTACTAGGTTTTACTAACTAACGTGATGGGGTCAAAAAATAATTAGTATTATGGTAGTACTGACAGCGCTTCATTAAAAATGGCCAAAAAATAATATCTACTGGAGGGACCATTAGCAGTGTTTCACATCCTGAATGTTTCTGAACAAAATGTTAGACGTGAACATGTCACAGTTGGGTATTGACTGGTGCGATGAACAGCGCATGGCATGAAACTATCCAGGCACCTGTCAATCAAGTTGCGTGGATAACAATGTGATGTATAATCATTTCCAGTCTTATTTTTGGTGTCAGTCAATTCGAGAGTTGAGTTCTGATACTGTTAAACGCACTGACGTGGCGGTATTATAACTAGCCTACGACTGTAACATAGGCTACTTAAGCTAAAGACCAGATAAAGGCCACATGTTCAGTACAGCGCCCATGGTGGTGAGAATGCTCCCGCAGAGCGCAGCAGAGTGAGCCCTCTGTGCCTCTGTCTGCTCTGTGCGCTGTAACCGGATCAGGGCAGAGCGGAGGGACGTACACACGACTTGTTTGCTTCCGAATGAGCCAATGAGACCGCCTTTACATTAGACAGACACAGCCACTCGTCGAGCCGTAGGACGCCGTGCAGGTTTGCCAAGAGTCCTACAGCCAATACCTGATCAGGACGAGGAAGCTCGGAGGGACGGGGCCAAATACGAATTATCATTGTGGAGGTCAAACGTTACCTGCGTGGGACAGTGTTTATACTCAAACATGGCCATGTCACAGTGTCTGGACGACTCGCCTCTGGTGTTTACCTGCTCCAAAGGCACCCCCGACGATCTCCAGGAAGTCTACAATGAGAGACACAGGCTGGCTTTAGAGGAGTTGTTGTCTGGAGGTGTGGACCGCTTTATGGAGTTTCTCAGAAAAGAGAAAATCCCTAACTTTCTGTCAGACGAAGAGATACAGCGCGTAAAACGTGCATGTGTGACCCCCCGATGCGTGTCGCTGAACGGGGACGACCTGCAGCTGGAGGCGTCCATAAGCAGTTCCGTGGACTGCTCCTCCGTCACGTATTTCCCCGAGGTTTCCGACATAGAGCCACCGCTGCTTGAGCTCGGCTGGCCGGCCTTCACAGCAGGCTCGTACCGAGGAGTGACAAGGGCCGTGGCGCACTTCCAGCCCAGCTATGGAGAGTGCATCTACAGCTGTAAAGAAGCAGTCCGGCGCATGATCCAGAGCGCCAGAGAGGTACTGACTACTACTGGTAAACACAACCAGACAGTTCAAATGTAATTATAAATGAATACACTTGATAGAATACCATTTATTACAAACTACCTACTATACACAAGCACTAATATGTTATTTTAGTACTGTATGCCGCCATGAGCAAACACTTCAGTAGCATAATAATAACATAATACACATTTTCCTACAATGTGGTTACTGTTTGTTCAAATTGGCCAGTCTCAGTCAAGCAGGCCTCTCACGTGACATCACATGTTAATGCGTTACTAAAAGGCAATAAGTGGGCATATATAAATTTTAATACATGCTTCAAACACAATCCTGGCCACTCCTTATTTTAACCTCTGCTTTGTTTCCAAGAAAGTCTGACTATGAAGAAGGTAGTAAAAATGCAACAGGTTACCTCAAGTACACCTGAGTAAAAACAACAAACAGCTACAGTTGAAAAGACTCAAAACCCCATTACAGCAGTCAGCCATACAGCACAACTATTTCACCACTTTTAACAATTACCAATACATATACTGGCTACCATCTTGAATTCTGCAGTAATCCCTTTATAGTGTAGAATTTGTCACATTTGGTAAACACAACAGTCAAGATTTATTATATTATTATTATTAATTCTCAGTAATAATGGCAGCAAAACCTACAGCATACTAATACAGCATCAATACTCCAAACATGCATAAATAAGTGTGAGTGTGCATATAAAGTGGTTAAGTCCCCATCCAAATGAACCAATGTGTTCACTCCATTTTGACAGATAGTAATTCATGTATGCAACCGTTGTGCTAACTGTAATTACAATTACATTAGATGAAATGGGACTTTCATATACTAGTTTCGTGCCATGTATTTTCTTCGTAATTTGGCTTCAAACCCTAGTAATTACACCTCATTTTGGATTTGCACTATTTTGGGCTGTTGGCCAGTAATGAAAAAATAATAAACCGATTGATATCATCCTAAATATTGTGAAGTGTTTGATGTTCCCACACTGCAGTAAATCAGAAGATATGTGGTGTTTTTACAACAGATATTATTTTAACTGAAGTGAAAATAACATATTTATTTGAATGGATTGCTGCCATGTCACTAGTTAGCTTTGTGTGTGTGTGGTCACTAGAGGGAAAATTAAAATCCTCCATCTCCCATGTACCTTCCAAAAATACATGGCACACGTCTCCATGGAATATGTTTGATCATTGCCATTTTTAGAAGTTCACATTTTTTGAAATCTTGATTTAAAGAAAGCACTGGTTGAAAGGATAGTGAGAAAAGCATGAATATTCATGGATGTGTTTGATGTGGAGCTGTCAGTTGAGTCTTTTCTTTGTATTCCAACATTCCAATATTGAGCTGAGTGTGCAGCAGGAGCAGCACCTCAGGCCTGCAGAGGGCCTGCGTACCAGATGTGCTATGACTTGCTTCTCCTCAAATGTTGCTTCGTTCGTTAGAGCAGTTTTATTTTGAGGCACATCAATAGTAATGGTATGAGTTCCTTAAAAACAGTTTTGCTATAGCGCTAACAATTCTCTCTCTTTGAAATGGTAACCAGTCTAAGCACACAGCCGTCATTGTACACTGTAACAAAACACCACCATCTTTGGTCGGCCACGAGGTGCAGGCGGCTTTATATCACTTTTCACACTATTCCTCAAATCATCATTTTCACGCACGCCTCGCCAAATAAGGTAGAAACCTCTGGCCTAACCTTAGTTTGAAACCATCATTTTGAAATATCTAAACATTAATGTCTGCAAATGCCTTACAGTGATTTTCATTCCTTCATTCCTCCCTGCAAAAAAAAATAAATATTTCTCTATGCCTCAACAACAGCGGTAGGGAGATGGAGTTTTAACCCTACGGTGCACCTACTTGTCCCCTGTATAAAAGTAATTTGTTTGCTGACCAAGCGTTACCGCCTATTGCCATGGTAACAGACTGCAGTCAATCGAAAGCTCATCAGCGCACACATTAAGGGGGGAGAGTGTGTCTGACAGCACCTCTGTGTAAATAGGGCCCTTGCATTTGATAATAATGAAAACGCATTGAGGTGCCACATCTGGGATTGTGTTGCTGCTGCCACGACGACAGGAATTCTATTGTATTGTCTCTTGTAATTTTCCACTGCAGGTGATCGCTATAGTTACAGACTCCCTCACAGACCTGGATATTTTTAAGGATCTCAAAGAAGCCTGCTGCAACCGCAAAGTCCCGGTTTACATCCTCCTCGACCAATCCAGTGCCCCTGCCTTCCTCAAGATGTGCCGAAATGTGGGCGTTCACCACTTAGATGACCTTCGGGTACGTGATCGTTAATGCAAAGGGTGTGGCTCTACTGAAATCAAGTGGCATCAAATTCAGATGTGTCCTTTAGGATGGGATATGCCTAGGGTGGGGCTGCCTGTAACTGACTGTTCTTTCCCCATGTGCTTTTTTAATCCCTTCAAGCAAATGAGAGTGAGAACCATCACCGGCACCACTTATTTCACCAGATCGGGAGTGCGGATTACAGGGGAAGTTCATGAGAGGTTTATGCTGATTGATGGGAACAGAGTGGCGACAGGTTCATACAGGTATAACACCTAGATGCACTAATTCATCTTTATGCACCATAGGAATGTCTGACCTTACCAAACCGTTTACATTTTTACTACATTGAGTTTTGAGTTGATGTTTTACCTTTTAAAACTACTGTCTAGTCCCTAAACCCTGAATTACAGTCACAAATAAAAAAGCTACTTGTGAGCTATAGTACGGTGTAGCTCAAGTTTTGTTGTGGCCCCCAGCTGTGAGTAATTTTCAGTTAATAATCATAAATTCACCTCTTACTTGTTACAGTGTAATCAATATTATCTTTTTATTGAATGTTTAGGAGGAGAACATAAAATATACCACCTTTGTTCAGATTTTTTTCACTTTACAAGTTCTCATTAGAATTTGATAAGACAAGCAATTGGCAAACTATCTGTTGTTTCTGTTGTTGCCAAGTCTTCAAAATATTATAATTCTTTTAGAAAAAAATTAATTTTAAATAATCACACCAGGAACCAACCTGTTTTCCTTTGCCTAAACATTTGCGCAGCACTTTATATATTGTAATAAAACAAAAGCATGTTTTCTTTATTTATTTCTTGATGGTCTACATTCAAATTTACAACAGGACCAATAAATGCTTTCCTATTCATTTGTTACTTTTCATCTTTATTATGGGTGACTTGAGCTGGACCTTATTCCAACTGTTCTGCTATATTAGCACAGGGAGCGTGTGTGTTAGAAAGGCAGTGGTTTTAACAAGGCAGGCAACACCTATTTTTACTAATCCAAAGAAAAAAATGGCATGGGAAAATAATGAGTTTGTTATAATAGCCACAATTTCTCTCTGTGTTGGAGTGTCTGGAAAGTGCTGTGTTTTTCCAAAGCACAAAATTTGTCATTTTAATTTGAAAAAGCAACCACTAAGAAACTTTAAATGTCAAATTTAGGTGCAGGTATTACATTTTTATTCCCTGGATTCAGCCCAAGTGCGACTTCAAACTTCAGCAGAGATAGTATTTTTCTTTTGAATCTGTAAAAATAAAAAAGGGACCAAACCACCAGCAATAAGCTTAAATATATTGTCTTGAATGTAAAGTTAAATCAGTTCATCGTGCAGTGGTCTCTGCCTTATTAAAAATGTATTGCCACAGTGTCTCCCAGTGGAGTGTGCAAGCATAGTAAAGCAGTACTATATAGCATTTAGGGGTAGATCAGCTTTTAATAGTCCTTTATCACTATGCAAGTTTGGGGGTAAGCACAGTAAGGGCTGGCTGGAAATATGATCATAAATAGAAGAAACAGCTTTTGAAATGTGCACCAGGGATCCTTTAAGTGGTACTCGGGTGTTTTGAGTCCTCCAGTCCTGCTTTTTAGGTTTTAGTTTTTAGTTTAGACTTGTTTATATCTGGTTTAAACCTTTAAATCCCTATTTTGTCTTCAGTGCATTTTTCACTGGTTTAGTCCTACTTTAGTCTCATTACACTATGCACATAAATGGCCAATATGAATGAAGGCTCCTAGATGATGTTTAATTAGTTTAATTTTCCTTTACAGATATAATTGGACAGATGGCAAACTCAACAGCAGCAATCTGATCGAGCTTTCTGGTCAAATATCTGAAAAATTTGACGAAGAATTCAGGGTCCTCTACGCCCAATCGTCACCTGTTAACCCCCACAGACCCTCAAGCGTTCGCAACAGCGGCATCTTTGACCACCTCACCGTAAAACCAGCGGCCCTCTTGTCGCCTTTTACCCCAAAGGAGAGACTTGCAGAGCATTTGTGTGTGACCAGCACGCCAACACGTACCCCACACAAGTCACTGGTTCAACCCACAGGTCAAGCACTTGATAAGGTGAGCCGGAAAGCAAGTCTGGAGTCGGAAGCATCTACTTTAGGTGAAAACAACGAGCATGAGGAGGTTCTGGCTGGTAGCACTAAAATGGTCATCCCTGATTCAGTGCCCTGCCACGCTGCAACACAGACAAGCTTTATCTATGCAGATAGCGATACACAAACCGAACACCAAGCTGCTGTCAGGGATTTTATCACAGCTGCCAATCAATCACCTAACATCAATCAAAAAGAGAAGAAACCCCCTTTGACCGAGCAACTCCTCAACCACGAAGCAAAAGATCAAGATTTAAAGGCATGCTTCTATAAACTGGCCAAAGAGCGCCAGTGTCACTACGGGACCATTCGAAAAAGACTGGAGCACATAGTTAGTACCATGTCCCAAAGGCGAGAGTTAGCAGATATTAGCAACATGACCCGAGACCCTGCTACCCACAGCGGTCAGAGGCAAGAGCCCAACCTTAGGTTGCTTACTGAGAGCGTAGGGATGGGGACATGGCCAAGAGCTAGATGTGTTCACTAGAAACGTTAAATGTAGCTCTCAAAGGAAAGACAGGAACTACACTACAGATTTGGAAGTTCTTCAATGATATTATCTTAGTTACAATGGGTAAAAAAACAGGCTCTTTCAAATACCCACGTTAAAGAAATAGCTTTATTATTTTGCCAACGTTGCTATTAGGCATCGGAACATTTCAAAGATAAACCACATGCTGCCTTCAGGAGCCTTCTACTGTACAACATGCGCTTTATTATGTACCAATGTGCCTTTTGTTTTTGTATTCGATGTCTTTCTACTGTAAGGATCTGGTGTGATGGGGATGGGTAAACCCAAATTGTAGCTTAAATGCTTAAAAATATGCAATTGTTTTTTAATGTGACTGAGGGAAGTCGGGTCTCTTCTGTGATGGATTGTATTACTGTACAAGTGGTGTTTATAAGACGACAGGTTTTCATTTATTTAAATCTAATTTTCTGCTGTAGCTGAGTCTGAACAACATCCTTCCAAAGAGCAGCTGGCTCTCATTGTGGTCTTGCTAATAAAAAGTAGCATTTCTTTTTGATTAGTGCTTTTTTTCTTCCTCATTGACATTGTTAGCTCACCCTTTGTGTTCACTTTCCTCACAATTGCAGTTTAACATGCAATCAAATTCCAGCTAAGAACGACTCTGAAAATATTTGCTCAGAACTTCCACAAAACACAAGGAGGCAAAATGCGCCAAAGTCACTTCACGACAAGAATGAGCACCTGCGCCTTCCGCACCACGCTGCATTCATGCAATTAGTTAGAGACAGCATCTGTGATACTGGCTCCTTGGCTGATTGGGCGGCCAATCACAGTGGCTGTCCAGGGTGAATTTGGAAAAGAAGCGCTGTTCTATATCTCAAGCAAAGATTAGTGTGAATGCTAAATGAAATGCCTATTTACACAGACAGATGGGCTTTTACAACTGTGCTTTTTCACTGTCTTTTTAAAAAATATATTTAACACATCAGGTCTTGTCAACGTAATTCTTTTAAAAATATTTCCAGATGGCCAACAAACAAATCTTAAGAACCATGGATTTTGTTTGTCTTCTATTACAATTGCACAGTGGATGTTATTTAGAAGAATTGATTAAATGATAAAGGCTCTTCATCATCATTATTCCTAAATATTAACCTTAATTAATATAAAATAAGCATGTCATGTGTCTATGCTACCAGTTCAACAGTCGTCCCTTAAACTAAAGAGTGAATTTACACCTTCAACATTGCCCCGTACGTCTGGCACTCTTCTTGTCTTGCACTTAAGCACAAAGGTCCTGCTGTGTGTGATCAAAACACATCTGACTTCTGCTTCACGAGAGCTCACAAGGCAACGTGTTATAAATGGACTAGCCTTCTGACTATTATGTGACTATTGTTTAACTATCCTGCAAAGACAAGATGTAACATCTCATATCAGAATGTACAGTAATCTATAACTAGCCAGATAAATGATTTTCTTTCTTTGTAGAAATTCTAGATACATATTAATACTTGCAACAAGCAATATTTAACACGAAGAAAAAGATAACTAACTCTAATAAATGCTAATATTAACGTTTAAATGATGTAACCTGTGATAATTGTAGCGCATTAGTGAACATTTGCAATTAATCTAGTATCTGCCAAATCTGGACATTGTGGCGAAAACAACACACCAAAAATAAATATATCATAATAATAAACTAAAGTAAAATCAAAAGAATTCCTGGTGGTTTTCGAGGTGTACATGTTATGTGTAGAGTCAAGACCTGACCATGGCATCAAGACAGGCCTATAGAGCTCTGTTGTCTACTGCATAGTTATTAAAATGTATGAAGAGTGTGGTGCTTATATTTTAGTCATCATTTTCACATACACCCACTGGCCACTTTATTAGGCAGACCTGACTAGTACCTAAGAAAGTGGACAGACTTCCTCAGAAGTCAACATAATGCAGATATTACTAATGAAAATCACTGTCCTCTGCCTTGTCTCTAAATTGGTCCTTGGTTTAAAATGCAGTTGTTGTATCTATATTTGTTTAATTTGGGATAATTGATTAAATAGTGTTGTACCTAACCTATAGCCTATTTCTTATTTTCAGGTATGGAATATGGTTACGATGTGCAGGGACAATAAAGGTTGGATCCTGAACAGCAGCATATCATCACTGACATTTGAATTTTAATTGCAGGGATGCACCATTTATAATCACAACTCATTATCTAAATATCAACACATTCATATGGCTAAAAATGTTTGAAGGCTTACGTGCACACTTGTACACTCACACACACGCACACATGCACACACACACACACTCAGGTTGACCAGGGTCACAGCATTTTCAGCTCAATTCCAGTGTCCCACAAATTCAGGCTGTGTCCCACATTTTGACTCATGCACGTTTTATTAATCTATCATTTATCTATGCTGATCTGTAAATCTGTAGTTTAATGGCAGATTATAACAGATTTTGGGCAACAAATTACTTCTAAAGCTGACAATATATAAGTGGAGCTGGCTTCCATATTATTTTTAATTACCATTTAGTCCCACATTGTCCTATTAAACACACTTTATAACATTATAATCTGGTTTACCTATTTCCCTTTCACTGTGGGGAAAATGACCCATTTTTGTGTATCCAAATGCAAAAAAAAAGCAAAGTAATAAATGGCAAGTCTTAATGAAATTGCCTCTAATAGTTTTAAACACCATCTACTCAAGGGTGCTATCTGAGGGTATAATTGTTTTTATAACAATTTCCTTTGTTTCAATCAATTGCTGCCTCTTTGTATTAAGGGTCAGAAACAGGAACAATTGCTATTCTGATTAATAATTGTTTTGTATTTTAATTAGACAAGTGTGTGGTTAAAAAGAAATCATGAATAATATCAGTAGCTTTGGTGACACACAGCTGAGAGAAATGGAAACTTAAGTGGTAATTAAAAACAAGAGGTGTAAAAGTTTTTTTTTTCTTTCAATGGAAGCACATTATTAAAGTGCTCCACAGACTGTCACTTTGCAATAAGGCAGGAACAGCAGGCTTTTTGGAGACTGCTTTCCAACCAGGCAAGACATCAAAAGCTTGTGCATTGATTATGTAAAATGATGCAGCTGAAGGATGTGATACTTGGGGTAAATACAGTGGTGGTAATACTATGTGAGAGAATGGTATTTTGATTTTAATTGGCCGCCATGAAGCAACCACTGGCTGTAATCAGGGAAGCGGTGGGGGATCCAGTGAGCACCTATTAAACTGACTTGTCTCGTAAACACATTTGAGTTAATTCCACTTCATATGGAAACTGGAAAAAAAATACAGCAACATTTACAGAGATCATTTCACTTGATGTACAGAAATGCATTGTGCTTGATTCTGCCATGAGCGACGCTGTCAGACTGCAACCACCAGAGGGAGCTCTGGGATAAGAAAAGAAGTGCCCAGGGCCTTTTTGGCTTCTGCTAAACTGCTCACCTTTCAGAAATATTTCATTTTAGTGATAACAATGAAACACTTGACAATAATGAAACTTCACATGCATCAAGACATGCTGTAACACTTGAGATAAGTCTATAACCACAAAATTATGTTTGTCATAAATGTTTTTTTAGACTAATTTCTATTATTATTTAATAATATTAAATTGCAATACCATGTGTAATACCAAGCATGGTTAATTGGACTGGGAGAGAGTTATATCAAGAATGGCAGCAGGCATAGAAATATTATTATTATTATTTTAAACTTTTATTAAATCATTGATTAGATATACGTCAGTCAAAATGTCCCACAAGAATATACCGCAACCCAACACAACATATGGTAAAAATTGACAAAATCTGTAGTACCATGTAAACTCCATAGGTAGTTTCCCTAATTCAAGGGATCATCAAAAGTTGAGGAATTTAAGGATTTAAGGATTGTTTTTATCTCAAATTCACGCCTCTGTTTCATAAGCCTAAAAGTTACATAGAGTTGCTTCAACACAACAATGACGCTGTCTTAGTCATAAAATAATTCACAAACAGTAGACATAAAATACCTCTGTCCTCTTCAGGTCACTTAGTATTTGCCTGAGAACTGTAGTGGCAGAGCCTGTGCTGCTGCATGCTGGGTAAAAAATCCTTGTGGATGTCAGCATGTCTGACAGAAGGTGTAACGTTATATCCGACCAAATATTGCATTAAACCCTAATCCAGTCAGCACGCTCTTGAGCATAATCACAAATCAGGGCTCTCCAGATGTGAGTTAACCTTTAAATTACACAAGCACAGGCCAAATGTGGTCTATTTGGGAGATGGCAGTAAGTGCGCCACAGGATTTCTAGGTAAGTGCTTCTGCTTCGTACCCAATGCAAACTAAATTGAATATTTATATTGCACTCTAAATTGACTGTGGATTTTGCTTAATTAAAAGTGTGTGTTGTGTTAGCATTAACCTCTCCCATTAGGTCCCAGAGGACATCGTAGATAAGGACTGTGCAGACAAATAGCACTCGTCATACTATTGATTATTGGATTCATTTCAATCAGCTTGTGTTTATGTACCCTCCAATGGTGCTTGTGTGAATGCCCTATATTGTATTTCTAATGGATTTGATTAGCACATAACAGAATGAACCATCAAAGCGCTGGCCTGTGAGTGGAATACTTGCTCTTTTTGGCTTTGACTACAGGACTAAATAGCACTAGTCTTGGCTTCTGACACATCCTGGCGGTCCAAGCACTCTCCCGGTGCTGAACATAAACCTTTTAATTACAGCCAACATGCCTGATAGGTTTGAGGCTTGATTACTTGGCCTTCATTAGTCAAATTGTGAGCTATAGTGACTCCCAGAGGTGCAATTTGGCAACTCTAAACACTGCTGCGTTTAGCAATTACATTTACCCTACTCTAGCCCAAACAGGTGTGAGTTTCCCTGCCTACACCAACAGCCCCGGCATGGGCACTAACCGGATTTATGAGGTGCTCCAACTCAGCGGGCTGGATGCAGGTTTTCATTCAGGTTCAGCACAGCAGCACCTTTTAAAGACCGCAGCGAGTGCAATGCAAAACACACACGGGGTTGTTCATCACCGGCTTGCATTTGTTTACACGCAGAGAGTTGCAATTATGGAAAAGACAAGCGTTAAAGAAGCCTCAGCAGCAGGAGTAATCAAGAAGAGGCCCATCGAAAAAGCGTCTGGCATCACAGCTTATTGTTTTTTATGTAAATATGCCATGATAATGATATGGTTTACGTTTCTAAAGTTGTAACCTGAAGCAATGTAAATGATACAAAATTGTACTTTTAGGCATAAGAAAGTTTAAGGTGTGTTACTAACATTAATGAGGTAGCTATGTTTTTTATGGCAAAGTTTATGCGCAGTCCATTCTTGTATTATGCAAAAACAATGACATTTGTGCCCCTTTAAATGTTACTGGGTGACTACAGCAATGTTAAAAATGGGTTAAGTGAGTTATGTTGATAAGTGCATGAATAATGTTTGAAAAATAAAAACAATTGGAGCAACCCTTTGCAAACTTATTCATTCTAGTTTTTGTTGGATGTTTAAACACAATCTAAAGCCAGGCACATTAAATAGCCATATTGTAGCTTGACATTCTCTAAAGTAGATTCTATGTCTATATCTAAAGCTGTAAATTGAGTACATTTTTGGTGATTTTTCTTTTATTGTGTGACAATTTTAGCTCTATTTGTAGAGATGCAGCAAATATTTAGATCTTGTAACGTTCGCTACCACGTTGCAGGTTTGAATTCTGACCAGTGTTAATCCCCACCCTGATTTTCTGTTACTTCAGTCTTAAAATGCCGGGGGTAGAAAATGTATCTTATGTGTATGTTATCTTTTATGTGATGTCCACAAACAAACACTTTCTTGGTGTGATAGCAGTTTAAAGAACAATAATAATGGGAAATAGGTGAGGGGTCATGTTCTAAACCAATACGTGTTGTTCCAGCTAATATTTTCTTAATAAGATGTGGCCTCTATCAAAAAGTATATTCTGTTCCCCTTGTTCTACGACTAACAATGTAACAGAATGTAGCCTTAATTTGTAGAAAAAGCCCCTGACTATAAGAAAACAGTGATAAAATGTGCTTACACTGGTGTACTCAGTAATGAACGTGGCCTGTCAGTGATGAGTGTTTACTGTACCATGATGCACTGCAAAAAAACAATATCTAGATTAGAATTCAGAAGATTACACTTGCTTTGAGTCACTTGATTTGATTTGAGTCACGTCGTATGCAGACACTTTGTGGCGCTTTAGAGGAACTAGAATAAGGAATATCTATATTTCTTACTGCCGTTTTTTTCTTACTTCAAGAAACAATGTAATAAGAAAAATATCTTATTCTACTGGCAGATAATTCCTTTTTTGTAGTGTAGGTGCACAATGGTTGTCACGGCGGCAGGCAGGGAGCGTTCTGCCTTGGGCCAACTACAAACTGATAATGAACGTTCAGCTCCTTAGAAAATAAAGTGCATCTGTACGGTGTGGTCAGGACCTGCCGTTGGTTTGGTCAGTGTGAGTCAGACAGTGACGTGCGGATGTTCAGTTTGCACAACATTCAGTTCCTGTGTTGCTGTTGCAATGCTGATGCCAGCCCTAATGCAGGTGGGAGAGGTACTTTATATTAGGGCTGCACATTATTATGAAAACATGGGATAACTATGTTGAATACACTTTATAATAACATCACTTTAATAACAGCAATAACTTATTAATAAATATGCAGTTAGCTATAACTTAATGAATACACAGTTTATACACAGATGATTACACATTTGCATTGATTTACACATGGTTACAACATAGGAACTAGAAAGCACATTGCTTTACTAATGCTTAAAAGTGTGCATTTATTATGTGATATAGGATATCGCGATAATTAGTTATGAATGACAATATTTTGAGTACTTTTTGACATATAGTTTGATTACATTTAAATTCAGGTCTATTTACTATTGACAATAAAGTAATAGAGACTAAACCATGAAATCATAATGACTAAACCAAGACTAAACCGGAAACTGATCAGAGTATACACCACAGCAAAAACATGACTCATCTACTAAACTAAGGCTTTAGAATTTCTGTTTGGGCACAGCTCAGCTTCTCTGATTGAACAAATATTTCTGTAAATCATTGCAATAGTTTCTCACTATATAGATATTGTATTGTATGGATTACTTTGGGATATTAATTGTGCAGCCCACGTTGATATAGTATTTAATGCGTAGCTACATGTCAGGGCTTGTTTTAACACCGTCCGGCTGCAGCCTTGAGTCTATTTTTAGATGAGTACAGCTGCTCCATAGCACCCACCCTTAAAGCAGACATTCACAGGAGATTTATGGCACCGGCCCATGAGAAACAGCTGTAGTGTCTTGCCACTTGCAGGTCCAAGGAGTGCAGCCTGAGGTCTTGAAGGTATTATATTTATTTTGTTTACGCCAGCTGACACAGTCACTCTGATAGTAGACAAGGTTATCAGTAAGTGGGACGTCTAACACTGAACATCTCGACCACAGAATCTGGAGCGGCCGGTGCTGCAGTCATGAGTCAATCCAACCTAAAACAAACATGTTCACCCATGCCCCCTTAGCACCCACTGTCCTGGGACACCAACATAGTGTCATGTTTCTGCAGCACAATAACAGTGCACTTGCTTGTTAAACAACAAAACTGACTCAATGTGAAGAAACTAATATTAATTTGTACTTTTATATGTAACCTGAGGCCAATGGTGTCATTAGGATTTACAGTCAGACGACTAACTACTACAGTGTATAAATAAAGTCAGTATTATTAGCATTAGCTTCATGGCGGTGAAGTTAGTGCGTCTTTTGTGTGGCTCACTAACCTAATGGGAACTCGCCCATGTTCTCTATAGCATATCTAGTTAGACATTTGTCATTTCAGATTATAAATTGAGCCCATTCAGGCAAATACAAATGCATCACAACCCTTACTACACCCACTCCATGCAAACACAGTCAGAAAAATGTCACTTTTCACGATTCGATACGTGGCTCACGATACCAATAATATCTCAATATGGCGAAACTCGATATATTGCACATAATATCCTATGATATATCCCGTTTTTTAAAGGAATTAATACAGTATTTAAACTATATTACAATTTATTTATATATTGTTTGATGAAATACAGTCAATTTAATAATTAGAACAGTGAATACTTCAAATTTATCTCACAAATAAGTTGACTTTTTCAAAATAAGAAACAAAATGTAAGTACTGCCAGATTTTATTTTTGTGAAAGATACAAAATATTATAAATTCCAATATACCGATACAGCAGCCTGCAATACTGATACCATATCTCCAAAGTGTAAAAGAGGTAAAAGTGTCACAAATACATCAGTCAGAATGTTGTGAAACCAGTGTGTGTGTAGGTTAGGAGAAGGCTTTAAACAGCGTGCTCCCCCAGCCTCAATCTAGCAGCTTTAGCTTTAGTTTAGCTTATCAGCGTCAGTTAGCGGCCTGCATTATTCAGATGGACGCGTTATCAGGCCTGTATTAGCCCACTCCACACAATGATGTTCCACACTGCTCCACATTAACTAGTGTCTATTTCAGCAGCTCTCTATCCATTTATTGATGCATGTCTTCCATTGATCCAAACATTGATTTGCCAAGCAATCCATTACCCATCTGTCTGTTTCAGCGGGCTTTTAAATGATTCGTCAGATTGAGCTATTAAGAAGAGCCGTGGTAAAGTCCAAAGGTTGGTGATACATCTAGGAATACACAAGTCCCCCACAGGCTTCTGTAGATTAAAGGCTGGGCTGTTGAACAATGCACAAACTCAATTGTGTAACTACTTTATTATAATTGATATATTTGACCAAATAATGCATGATAATATTTTAGTTTCATGACAAAACATAATTTGATCATTTTTGTTTAATTTTGATAATTACCGGGTAAGGCTATTATTGGTTGATTGTTTTTAGGTATATATATTGTGTATATATATATATATATATATATATATATATATATATATATATTTTATAAGTGTGACTCTAAATCACACTAAATTCTATTTTAATTAATAATTATTTAAATGCGAGTTTTAAACATCTCTCCATATTCCTTTAATGAACTTGTCATTCATTAAGAAACTTCTGCAGGTCTCGGATGCATTAAACCGTGGCACAAAGCAAAATGAAGTTAAAATGCTCTGTCATCAACCTGAAACAGGTTGTGTTTGTTTTTTACCTGACAACAGCTATATTTACAGAAACACATCCTTCATTCGGGGCATAAACTTTACAAAAAGTGTTTTTATAATACAAGAAAAAGTATGGATTTTTTCATTATTACAGTGGTGCTAACACTTTAATCTCTGTGTATATGAAGGAGCACACTTTGAAGCAACAAAGAAAATGCAACCATCCAAACATGTTGAAAGCTACGACACGGGGGTATTTCAGATTGAGATGCGAGATGGATTCATATATATTCATGAATTCGCTGGAAAAAGTCAAACGGAAGCAGTATGATAATCTCACAGTAATTGCATTTTTCCCTCCGACTGTTTTTGGCAGAGCTCAGAGCCTCATACTGAGACATGCGACAGCCAGTGCAGTCGGGAGGAGTGTCGCCGCGGTAACAGTGGATACACTATGACCCTGCACTTAAGGCGAGTCAATCCACGCCGGGGTCAAGTGGTGGTTATGCCAAATTCCCTGGATTCATGGGTAATGGGATGGCTATCATTAGTTTCTGGCTGCTCAATTATATGTTTAATTAAGCTGGACACACATCAGATAATTGAACTATTGACTGGATGCTTTGAGGCTCATCTGTCTTGATGTGTTGGTGTAGGTACACCACAGCCGTGTGCCATTAATAATGTATTTATTGTATTTAGTCAAACATTTACTCCGAAATATCATAATTATTCTACTGGTTATGAAAACTTTATATAGAGCATGGTTCAAAAAGGTGATATAAATAACAATAAATATTGTGTTTTACCTGCTCACACCTCCCCTGAGATCAGTTCTGATCAATGAAGAATCATGACATTGTGTGGTGATAAGGACAGTCCTTATTGGCTCACAGGAGACTGCATATTCATCAGTGTTGTTGAGTGTTGGGCATATTTTGTTGCTATAATACAGTCATTGAAATTAAACTTGAGAAGCAAACTAGATCTTGGGTCAAAGGTTGATTGACTCATCTCACTTCAGATAATTGCACAGTCTAGCAGCTAGAATATCATCTAAAACTTAACTAGAATTAAATGGTCACTGTAATTGTGCCTTGCGAAAGTAGCCTACATATCATGTCAGTCAAGCTTTCTATTTAAAATGCTAAAGACACAAGGCACTCAAGGCAACAACCAGGGCGGTAGCGCATTGGTTAGTACTGCTGCCTCACAGCTAGAAGGTCCCGGGGCTCGGCAGGCCTTTCTGTGTTAGGTTTGCTCTCCCTGTGCCTGTGTAGGTTTCCTCTAGCACTCCGGTTTGCCTAAACCACAAAAAAAACAATACAATAGACTCTCAAATGGGGCCAGGACTGCCCTGTAATTCTTAATCTCAGTGGCATTTTCCTGGTTAAATAAAGGTCAATAAAATAAAAAAAATCTATATATAAGACAGCAGCTCAATGACCAATAATTCTTGTTCTTCTTGTTCACTGTGTGTCGTGGAACGACTCTCACCTTGTAGGCCTTATTCTGTACTCTGAGTAATCAACACTAAATATGTTCTGCAACCCATGATGCCTGTTTTTAATATTTATATACTTCCAATGGCAACTGTATCTGTAACTGTACTCCCTGAAATTATGCAAACAGACCACATCCAAAGAAGCATATGAAACTTCCAACCATTTTTTTTTTATTCACGTCAGTTTACTGGATACATGTCAGCAGCGGTCTGAAAAGTGCTGACAGCGCGGCCGTCCTGACCAGCCGCTCACTGCCTCTGTGTGAACTTGGATTTAGCTCAAGGGTATAGCCGCCCTGCTAATATGATGTAGCCGGGAGAGGGACACAAATTGGCCTGACGTCTCATACACTGCCTTGTCTTGATTGTGTGATGGCTTCTGCCGCTAATGTGTTTCGATGGGCAGACCTGTGCACGGGAGAAAAACGTGGATGTATAAGAGAGCATGGCGATGGTGATGGTGGAGTGGGGGGTGTGGGAGATGAAGGGGGCGGCTGGGGGAAGGGCCTCAGTCTGCAACATCAGCACAAGTGGAATTGCATTGATTCAGTTAACTGCAGAGTTGGAGCGTGATGTGGAATTCTGTTTATCGAGGGCGGAGTTAACACCAGGGTTTTTCTTTAATGTGCGTCATTTTCATACAGACTCTCACTGAATCTGAATATGATCTATGCACGAGCACCAAGACTCTTTTCTCATCTTTAGTAGATTTGTGGAGATATATCCTGCTGTCAATTGCTAATTTAAACTAAATGTAAAATGGAGAAGAATGCCAATAGATGTAATTACAAGAATACAAATTAGCGCACCATATTTTACAGATTATTTTTATTATATATTTTTATTATATAGTTTACATATACATATTATTGTCCAATTAACACAAATATCTTTGGCATAAACAATTGTGTTAAAGACTGGAAGAAAAGGCCTCTAGTGTGTCTATTGTTATGGAAAGACAATGAAACATGCAATATGCTAACTCACCTCTAGTCACCATTTTGTACCAGGTAACAATAGAATAGAATCCCTCCGTTCCTTCGCTTTGCATTTGATTTTTAAATGTACAAGCCTTAAATCACAGGAGTTTTCTTGATTTGATCACACAATTCAAATAAACAAAAGGAACTACAGTAATGCAGTCAGAGCCCTGAGCACCAAGGCACTGGCTCGCAATGATAAAGATATTGTATCCAGAATTCAACCTGGAAGCTCTATCAATTAAGCCACAAAGCCCTTAGACTGCATTTAAGTTATGTTGCTAACAGACCAACCAAACAACCAAGCAAAATAGGTGAATTCAAGTACAATAATGAAGTAAACCTCAATAGTATCATCACAATAGCAACTTAATTACTGGAGTGTGATCACAATGGAAGGAGTTGCACTTATCATGTTGTGGATTATCTGAGAGATCTATTTGAGAGACTTGAGCTGTCACTACCAGTTCAAAACAGTTTCATAAAGTGCTGCATTTCTTCCTACCTCTGTGCTATATATTGTGCTATATATCCCACTCACTTCTGCACCATCCTGTTTTCTAGGCACTTTCTCACAAGTCCCCCGTCTACGTACACAATGCATTTCTCCACACACACTAACACGTGTCTCTGAGATGCTGCGCTGAACCCTGCTGATACATTCATAATCGTCAATTCTCCTCCACATACAAACAGCCGACTCTTTCCCAGTAAATATTATTGAACCAAAGTCAGCAGGCCAGAAAGCGCATCCACCAAATTTCAAAACAAATAAATTCTACATGTAATTAAATAGAGAAACGGCTACAACGAATGAACAAAAAGCCTGACTTTTAGGTAAAATCGAAAATGTCGGACATGTCTACTCCTCCTTCTCCTATTGCCTCTCCAGATTTCTCTTCTTGCTCATTTCTGTTTAGCTATAGGGAATTCGTCTCTGAGGGTTTATCATGACTGCCTCATATTTCCCCCCGCTAGTTTGTCATTTTGCTGATCCAGTCGCTTTTTCCATATTTCAGTATTCTTATCATCCACCGGCAGTAAGATGATCCATTTCACTTATTTCTTAGAAGAAGTGTGACTGTGTGCCTAAGTCAATATCTACACAATGAATTCAGCAAATGGAGGGTTGGCCCAAGGAGGGGGCAGCTAGTTAGCGGCAGAGAAGGTGATGGTGAAACTAGGTGGGTGCGGGACACTTTTTTCTACCCGCGGAGTCAGCAAGGGTAAAATGTCAAGTATTTCTTAGGGAAGCGGCTCCATAGGATTCCATTCACTTGCTTTAATCTTAATTGAGAGCATCGCACATTGATATTCCATAGGCCTCTTTGCCCTTCGCCTCTCAGTTACTTTCATTTGGAGGACAGCCGTACCGCACTAGAGCATAGGGATTGCTTTGTCAGACAGCCAAGAGGCCAAAGGCAAGGTCACCGTCTCTTTGTGATGGTGGTGGCTCTGGCGTTGGGAGTGGAGGCACCGGCGCTTTGATGCCGTCAGAGCTTTTACGGCAATGTTATAGTGTCTTCCCAATGTAACACATTATCACACTCTGTTTCTTTTTGTGTGCAAATGCTTAGACCATGTCCAGATCCTAATAACGGTTTATTTAGTATTTTGGCAATGGGCACAGACGTAATACGTAAATACTGATGGACTTTAAGACTGTAATGACTTGCATGGACGTGACAGTAAATCTGAATGGGTTAAAAATTCAATGTAATTCTAAGTTTGTTATTACATATAAACTTTCCAAATAAAAATATAATACAACTTTAGTTTCATTTCTATTTTTGACTATCAATATGTTCATAAAACCGTTTTAACTGCAAATTCAATGTACAACCAATCCCGTGTTCATCACAATACTTAATACTATTTATTTTATTTTTTTATTTTATCGCCATATAGCACACCCATACATAGGGTCACTGGTGTTAAAAAATAGGTTATTAATAATATGCAATATAATACACCACTGTTAGTACTGTGAGATACATACATTGGGATCACTTTAGCAGGAGAAGTACTCTTCTTGTGCATTTAGGAGATTATCTGACATGATAGTTTGACTGTCACTTGACTTACACATACATTAGCCATTTGCAACCCACAATGGCCTCAGTAGCTGTTCCTAATCCTCAAACAAAGGCTCAGAAGCAGGAGACAGCAGACCATGGTGATAAGACCATGTCATCAGGTGAGATGCAGAGACAGGGAGATGTGGGAAGACTGGTCATGCCACCTTTTCTACAGGCCGGGAAAATGCATGGAAATAAACCAGCACATTACACACCCCGAGAGCTGTTTACCGCTGAGTTGGCCGCCCCTATCTGTGGGACTGAGGACTGAGCTCACCTCCATTTCCCAGGCTCCCGCTGCTGACACAGACAAATTGTAGAGATGGCACGGGAGATATGTAACTATGAACGTATGCCACTGCTGCCCTCAGGCACAAACAGACTGTATTCTACTAATTTATGTTGTTTATTTGGCAGCACTAATAGCCAAGGGTCACAATGGCTAACATCAGCACAATTTCCAATAAGTGGGGTACAATACAGATCATCATTACAGATTATTACGTCACATTGAAATAAATCAATAAAGAAAAGGATACAATCATAGTAATACTTTTGTCTGTGTCTGTTGCCTCTCCTGGTTGAAACAGTATAAGTACAGCGAATGATCTGCATCCAATAGCATCATATACTCCCATTACAATTTGGCACAGACTTTAGCAGATACCCTATAGTCACTATTGTTCTTCTCTTGGAACCACCTCAAAGAGTTTTAAATATGGCTTTACCATTAATTGTTATTGATTTATTTTTGTTTTTGGATACAGCCACATGCAGTACTTTAGTTAAATGTAACATATAATGCTAATGTTATATAATTTGAAATTAAATTGAAAATAAATACATATTTTTTTATCACAGTAACTATAAACAATACAGATTACTATTTAGATATGAACAGATTTGAAATTAAAAGCAGAATACAGAAGTCTATCTACAAAGGCTATTTAACCAACAAAGTGTCATCACTTTCAAAGGCATCCCTATGACACTAGCACTATCAGACACCATCATCTGCCACACTTCTCTCATTAACTCACTTTTCAACGGCTTAAATATCTAAAAATTACTTTGAGATAACACTTAGCCGTTTGCTACAAACAAAGTGTTTCTTCTGCAGCGGACAGACTGAGGAGGGATTAGTCCTTTAAAGAATAGTTTCTGCTGCTGGTGTGAGTAAAGAGCAGGTACCTCAGATAATCAGGTAATCACACAGATAACAGCTCTGCTCTTGTTTCAAAGTGCCCCTGCATCAGCCTGTGGGAAAACCCACTGCTACTGCTTTACATCTACACAGGTCTTTGACACAACAAATAGATGTCAACCATCCACAGGTAACAAGTCAACAAGTGTATGAGACTTTACCGAGATACCAAGAAGATCAATTTGTGTGATAACGAATGAGGGATGTATTATAGGAGGCTAAATTACAATTATATTTTCAACTCAGGTACAATTAATACCTTTTGATATCAAGATACAACTAAAACCTAATTAACCAACAGTCTAATGCATTTATGGCTGTATTGAGTATAATGTGGTTCACAGCAGTAAGATTATTTGTACTTTATAATTGAATAAAATGCTTTAAAATGAAATGTACGGTTGGTATTACTCAATGATTAGTGAGCTAGACTGTGATTGATTATGATATTGATTTGTTATTGAAAAACATATAAGTCAGTGAACTATTTTGTAACGCTATAGGCCTGATTTATTTAGTCTCAATACTAGCTAATGAATTACATGTCCAACCTGAATTTTGTAATTTTCCCAGTGCATTTCTAAAAGGTAAGAGTGAAGCTTACTTGTCCTTAAAGCCAGTATTTCATAACTCCCTTTATACTATGTCAGACTGATGAGGACATTGTTAAAAAGTCCAAGTGCGCATTTTTTTTTTCTATTTTTACATTCAGACAATTTCTATTAAGTTTGCCATTTGACACAGTTTGTTGAAATTAAAATGTATTACCCAATCGGTCTGGTCCAATAAGTCAAATGGATGCTGTCAGCTATATTTAAGGCACAGTGTAGCTGAAGTCATTAGTTTTGAAAGAGGATGCGAGCACAGGTCCACACATGATTCAAGGCGGTTCCATAGGATTTAAATATAACTCTGGCCACCATTACTGCTGTCAATCACACAGCGTTGACCTTATGACCTCTGCTGCATATTGTCAAAGGAGCAGTTGTGAACGGACACTATAGAAGAGAGAGGTTAAGAAGTCACAGTTAAGAGAAACTGGTCTATTTCAAGGATTATTTATGTTTCTGTTCAGTCAAAATGGTCACAATAAGATTAGTTATGTTTGAAGAAAACTTAAAGCAATTTTGAGGCTAAAATTTTAATCATCACAATTGGGGAAATGTGATACTGAATGATGTAGTAGTGGGTACTGCATTCACAAAGATGACCAGGGTTTGATTTTAAATGCTAAAAATCCTAACTGCCCTTTATGTATGTCAGTTAAAAACCTTGAAAAATGGAAAAGGTTACGGTTACATCAGTTATAACAAGTGGATCTGGTGTGAAAACCTAAATACAAAATGTGTAAATATGCAACAACTAAACAGTTTGATGAGGTGAGAAGGGAGGGAGTTTGTTAGTTTGTATTTGAGAAACTATTCTTGAACTAGGCCATATAATCTTAATTTTCATAGTATATAATTTTTTGACCAGGATTTTAAAGATTTAAAGAGATTTAAAGTAAAATAATAATAATATCAAGTGAGAACAACAATAGCCACAACCAAGGTGTGCAGATGACCATCTCTTAAGACACAAAACGTCAAACCTCGAATAGACTACGCAGCAGAAGACCACACCATGATCCACACCAAACCAATTAATTGCAATCTAATTGCAATTAGATTTCAAACCTAATCACAATCGCAATATTTGTTATAAAATCGCAATTTAATATTTTTTTTTCATTATGTAGTGAGTATGCATATATAGTTTTATGGTACCACTCCTTTTTCAATAGCTATAACCTCAATGGGTTTTTTTTCTATCTATAGGCTTTAGTAGTCACTTAGACATCATAAACGACTATCAAAACAAAAGAGCCTTTAGTGTGTGTGAGAATAACTGGCATGAGGTTCCCACAACAAAGAAACACTTGAGCACATCTCAACACCTGACGCGCTGCAGAGGTCAGAGTCATTTTACAGCTCCACAGACAATGACAGCACTGACGAGTGAGAGCCTCTTCACTTTCTCTAACTTTAAACAGTTAAAAATTATGCTGTCACAGAGTGTTTCAATTTACATGCATTGTTCACTTATGAAAATAAACAATTATGGATAAGCTACTACTAAAACTGACACAACATATGTACACAACTACTCTCCCTAGTCCCTACCATAGCTATTTACAAGTCATATTTGATTTTATTTTTAAGGTGGGAAATGCACTGCTGTTTTCATACAGTTTATACAGACGGAGAAAAATGTATCTTTTTCTTCCTCGAAACAGTGAGTGAAATGTGTGAGATAATCATATTGGTTGTTTTTGTTCCTCGTTGTTGCTTGGTGCTTGAAGCAAGTATAACAAATAATACACAGTCCCTAGAATAGTGTTAAAAAAAGCTCTGCATGATTGCTTAAGGCATACATTTATTTGTGATGAATGCATAATGACATATATAATATAATATAATCTGTTATCTCATTATAACTGTACACTGTACATTGGATAGCAGCTGATGAAACTTGAAGCACTTTGGGTAATTTTTCAGACAGGTTTTCTGAAAATGGTGCTTGGAATGTTTCTGAGTACCAAGCACTTTCTACAAATGTAATATAGAGGATAAATAAATAAATGCTTGTTACAGTTAATCAATTAATATAACAGTGGTTTGTCAGTGAATCATCTAACCAGTAATAAACTTCTGTTCTTTTGGAGAAGTATTTTTTGTGTGTTTTCTTGTACTGTTGAATCCCAGAACAACGTACTTCCTGTATCTAAACCACATTAAGACAAACAACTTGTGGGTTACTGCAGTATAAAGGCTCGTATTCCTTTTAAATAGAAATACTTATAGACTGAGTGTTGACCAATCACAGGCCTCGGCTCCTTGACAGCAAAACCACAGTATACAGTTGGCTGTTCCTCACTTAAGATGTCTTAGACAAAGACAACCAACATAATAACACAGACAAAAAGGGCGTGTGAATACTGTGAACACAGCTGGGAAAAAATATGTTGTTAAGTCAGGGGCGTAACATCAGGCAGTGCAGCCAGTGCAATGGGCCCCAAGAGGTTGGCTGGATAAGCCAGGTCTAAACCAAGACTAAACAAGATCTAAACCAAAACAAAAACAGGTCAAGTAAGAATGTAAGAACTAAAACTGGACTAAATCAGATAAAAACTGTGACTAACACGGACTAAACCGGAACTACAAAAAGACCTAGAATAAAATATAATCCATTCAAGGACTGAAACAGAACTAAATGAGGTCTTAACCAGAACAAAACCATTACTAAGCAAGGTCTAGGACAAAAGACGGTCAAAACAAGGAATGAAACAGGACAAAACCAGATAAAAAAAGGACTAAAAAGGACTAAACTGGGACTAAACCAGGACTATAAGCAAGGACAAGACCAGGACAAAAAACACTGAAACATGGGCCAAATCATTTCTAAAATTTGAATAAACAATGTATAAACCAGGACTAAACCAAGTCCTATAAACCCTTGCAGTGGGACCCCTGATCACAGCCTCATTCTGTGACTGTTTTAAGTTATAGACAGAAAGCTTCTGAGAAATATAAGGGAAGAGTTATGACAGTGGGGAGATGTTAATGTGACACATTAGTGGGAGATTGACACACCCAATTTCAAGAAGAGCTGTGAGACTTCAAGTGAAGGCATGACACCACGGCCATATTTTCACGTCAGCGCCCCCCACACCATCGTAAGAAGCCACAACAACTGTAGTGTCACATTTCTAATTTCCCTTTTTCACTTTAACTGTTTTATCCCCAGTCTTCAGTAAATACAAGAGTTTCCCTATACTGTAAGAGCAAATAGACAATGTTTCTCAAATATCTGAAGGCATGAGCTTGGCATTCGTCCCCTGGTAGTGCTAAATTGTGACTGTACTTTAAGCAATATATAGACAGGAGGAATAAGGAATGCAAAATGTAACACAGGCTTTTATTATTTCTTTTCATTTTTTGAGAACAAACTGACGATCTACTGGGATTTTCACATGAAGCAAGTGGACCACCATTGGGTAAAAGGACAAGGACTTACTCAAAAAAACATTTTTTTGATCACATGCACTATCACTATTCAGTGTTGTGTTGCTAGTTGCTACCAAAGTTAAGTGCGAATGCATGAGCCAATCTAAAAATGAATGGTTTGTTGGCTAAATATAGTTTAAATTGACCCCCTCCACAAGCAGTAGCACTGTGTTATAGCTATGGTGTATTACCAAACATTTCCATTGAGTAGTGATGTGAAAAAATAACTAACAATCTATGATCAATAATCCATAATCAAAATTGATCAAGATCTAACTTTTCTTACTTTCAGCCCAGATGTTATCTACTACTTAAACAATTGTATTATACTATATATCTTTGCCAGACCAAATGGAGCAAATCTTAACTTAAAAAACATGGCTAAAACTGTTACACAATTTCCAAAGAAAGTCCAAAGAACATCATGTGCGCTCCGAACGTCAATAACATTCTTTCTACACTTTTTCTTGTTTCCAAACACTTTCCCAAAATCCAGTGTGCAGTTACTTTTCCTGGACGGCGCTGTGTTATATTCCAGAGATCCAGGCTCTTCCCAGTGGACTGGACCCCAGTTTCCAGGTTGAGTCCAAATCATCAGGAGCTGACCCTTGATAGGCTCCGTTTGCCAATAACAGTAACTGAGGTCATATCTGGGCTGTAAAGAGCAGGACTGTAAAAATTGGAAAGTTAACCTAACTTTAATTTGGGTTTTTTTATTATCTAAATGCCTTACAAATACTAAGTGAAGCCAACTCAGTTTTTTTAAGTTACACAAATTAATATTAATATCTTATATTTTATATATATTTTGTTCACTTAATTTGACATTTGTGATGATAATGTAATTGCACAACACTTTTGATAAAAATACACCTTGAATTAAACGCAACATCCCATTAAAGGTGTAGCCTGTAAGTTTCCTAAAATAAAATAAAAAATATGAACCCTATTCTATGAAGCGATCTATGAATTTTACTGTAGTCTCTACCCTGGCCTCTACAGCAACATCAGCTTGGAGTTTGTGGAATATTATCTTAATTTAGGAAACCCACAAACTACAGCTTTAAGCACACAGTAGATTGGTTATTTGTGACTTAATGTTACTTGAAATTAAAAGCAGTTTCCTAATAACTTTTTAACTTTCAAATTTTACAGTGTGGGTATTGGGTACCGGAAGGGTATAGGAAGGGGCATCAGGGGGTGGGAGGGGGCTGAGCCTGGGTTCACCCCTCTGTGGCTCGTGTTTCGACTGTGGCACTAATAGACGCCTGTCATCGTTATGGACAGAAACAGGAGGGCGCCTGCCAGCTGCATGACCCCCATAAAACACAACAGGAAATCCTAGCAGCCAATGAAAGGGAAGACTCTTCTCTTTAGGCCTTCTATTTGTCTAGTAAAAGTGCAGTGTCACATTTGTCCAAAAATATGTGTCATCAGAATCATATACTAAGATAATACTAAGCATCAGATTTGATAATATATTATGACAAACTAGGCCCAAGTTGTTGTACCTGACAGCAATGTGTATATCGGCGAAACGGCCCCATACGTCTGCCCCAAATGCTATGGCACTTACGGGCACCTTAATCAGACATTGTGTGATTTCTAAGGGTTTTAATATTGTTAATGAGCAATGAAGAGGCCCCACCCCCAAGCCATGACAAACATGGGAAGGGTCTATTTGACTTTTTTGATTTGTCTGGATGTTTGTGAAGAATGTTTTTGCCAAATTTGGTAAATTTCCCCAAAACTACATTTCTTTTTCAGTCTATAATGGGCGTTATAGAGGTAACCGCCATCATATTAGTCAGATGTGTTCAGGGCCGGGGGGTAATTAGGTGTTTCAGGTTTGAGCCTAACCGGGCAAAGTATGTGCACGTTAGAGGCTGTCAAATATACCTGACCTCCCAATTTCAATTCAAAATGGCCGACTTCCTGTTTGTTGTAGGGCGGGGTCATGATAATATTTTATGTTGGGTACAATTAAATATACACTAGCCCGGATCACTGTGCCAAAATGTATGAGAGTTTATGTTCAGCAGGATTAATGGCTCAATTATAGTGCTTCAGGTCATTCATTAATTATTTACATAATTATTATTCATCATAGAAGAACCAAAATCGATCCAGTTTGCATATGTACCTGTGTGCAAAAGTTGAAATTGATCCGGCAATTTATTTTTGAGTTATTGTTGAAGCATAGCATACACACAATCTACCTAACAGTGTGTGGGGTCCTTGTTCATAACATCAGCCTTGGTCATAGTTGTGCTCATACCATCTTTAGGAGAATTGTGCCCAAAATTGCTTTGGCGGTGAGAGAAAGGTATTGAACGTCTCTAGTTCCCTCTGAGACTTTAGATGTAATAATTCATTTGACAGAGTACATATTTTATATCACAGGACAGGACCAGAATATTATTTTTATTGATTAAGAAAAAATCATACATCATTTCTGTCCTCTCCTTTAACACAAGCTTCAGACTAACACGTTGAATTCTTCTCAGACACTGCACACTAACCTCCTGTTGGCTTTATGTACAGTTCCTTTGGTGCCTCTTCCATACTGCAGGATTTTGTTGTTTATTTAAAATAAGGGCCCAGCTTGCAGC
>JAVQKC010101833.1:0-18816 GCA_036025475.1 Philypnodon macrostomus | reverse complement strand
TTATTTTATTTTATTTTATTTTATTTTATTTTATTTTATTTTATTTTATTTTATTTTATTTTATTTTATTTTATTTAATTTGAGTAATATTCTGTGAAAGTCAAAACTTTTTTTGACTAGTATTATGTTTTCAGTTTAAAAGGAGATTTTGTTCAGTGTCCAGTGATCATGTTACTCATGTGGTACTACCACTAACATATCTGACTTTTTGTATTTCAGCTGAACCAGCGGCCCACAGTGGATGAGCTGCGGGACAGAAAGATCCTGATTCGTTTCAGTGACTATGTGGAGGTGGCCAAAGCTCAGGACTATGACCGTAGAGCAGACAAGCCCTGGACCAGACTGTCTGCTTCTGACAAGGTACTTACAGTTACGGCCCACAGGACAGCTCAGCAGTACTGCGATCATATAAAACCACACAGATCCTGCTCCAGTATTCAGCAGTCTTTTGGAAATACTGTAGATCAGCAGCCTGGGCAGACGCAATTAACTCTATTCTATACAAAGATGTTAGTCTCTCTCGTTGATTGCATTCCATTTCAATTTCCCGATGTATAGTAAACTGATCAAAAACGCCAGACACGACGCTAAAACACCACAAACAGCCTCTAGTCAAATATATTTTGCCAAAGAACTATTCGCTATGAGAAAATCATCAAATAAACCACTGAAGCCAACCATAGTAACATTTTGAAAGTACTAGCCTTGTATTGAAACCCAATGCCTGCTTATATAAAACACCAGATGTCTGTGTGGTAACAGCCCCCAGTGACCCCGTCCCCAGGTAAATGGGCTCACCTGTGCTTACGCTCCATGTTGCTTTTGTTGTGCAGGCAGCCATTCGGAAGGAGCTGAATGAGTTCAAAAGCAATGAGATGGAAGTCCATTCTTCGAGCAAGCATCTAACAAGGTCAGTGTGATCAGACACATTTCTGTGACTCTTTCAGTTTTGGGGATTCTATCTTACATACATAGGTATTAGAGGGGCTTGTGACATTGTCTGAAAAGCACATAATACAGATGGGTGCATGGCCCGCAGAATGGTTAAATTTAGCTTTGTGCCGGTCCCTGGAGATGCAGAACTTGCGCCACTGTAATATATGTCCACTTATTTTTAGCTTACGTTTTGCTTATAGTGAGACATTCACACTTTCTGCAGCATAAACATTCTTGCATTAGCCCTGCAATGCTTAGAGCAGACACCATTTTAACAATAGAGGTTTGTTTTAGATGTGTGTGGTAATCAGTGAATGTAGCTAACCCTGCTCTGTGCTTCTCAGGTTCCATCGGCCGTAGATGTGTTTCTTCTATGAAGAGTCGCTGATTTGGGTAGTGTCCTTGAAGACCTTGCATGGAGTCTTCCAGCCCTGCCGTGAGTGGGCTCCTGATATTTGGGTCCGGTTCACTTGGAGGCTATGTCTCTAGATTGAGAGTGAGCAGTATGGACGCCAGCAGAGAGCTCCTGCCTTCTCCCCTCCCTCACTTCGCCTGGTCCAGGGGCAGCAGGAAACCAGGTCCAGCCGTTGCCATAGAGACTTCTTTTGTAATCAGACTCTTTTAAAAGACATTCTTTTTGACGCCACAATGGGGAAACGTGCATGTGACCAACATACCCTCGTCAGTATCAGCCGTCACATCCCCACAGTGAGGACTTATGTGTTTCATATCAACAGTGTACATGTTCTTAACAGAACCCTCTGTAACAGACAGACTCCCTTTGTAAGCACTATTTATTGTCTGCACAATACAGATTTTCAATTTGTAATCAGTTGTGTTTGCAGTCTTGTGTGTGTCACATTAAATGGCTGTATAGGCCTATTGGTGAAGGGTTAGGTTATGAGGTGTGTCACGATACAGTCCTGGCAGTGTGGGACTAACAGATGGACCTCTGCTGTCTATCCTAATGACACCAGTGTGACCCGTGGAGAGGCGTGGGCCAGGGGACACCCTCTTCTGGGTTATCCCCACTTCCGGGAGCACACTGACCATATGCTTCAGTCGTGACAAAAAAGGGAAAATGAGATGTATACCTAAGATGAAAGTCTCTCTGCTCTTTTTTTACTGCCAGAATATCTCAGTAATATTCTATGAGGCTCTAGGGGCAGCTCATGCGTCCAGTATATGTTAACTTTACGGTATAGATTGAGTACCACTTTACCTTTCACTGCCTTTTTTATAACTGCTTCATCTCTGAGTCAAACTGGTTTGCAATATTAGCCTGTTTCTCCCTGAAGACTATCAAACCAACTTTCAACCACTCACAATTTAATGCATTCGTCTTATGTAGCCCTTTTCCAGACACTCAAAGACAATTTCATGCATTATTCATTCACTCCTCAGTCACACTCGTGGCTGCCATTCTGTGCCTACGGCCCCTCCTGACAGGCTGTGGGTTAAGTGTCTTGCCCAGGGACACTCAGTAGCCAAGAGTACTATCACTTATAATAATAATATCATAATAATCTGTATATCTGTAAATAATGATCATTTAAATGTTACTATAAATACTAATACAACAGTAAAAAGTACACATACAAATAAATACTCAAGTAAGAGTAAAAAGTAAAAGTACTGAGTTATGTAATTTTTAATTTAGTTGCACACAGACAAAAATGTAAATTCCTGTATGATAAAAATTTACCAAAAAATTACCAAAATAATATAAATATTCTAACAAATTAACACACTGGAAACATAATTACTAAATATTCATAAAAGCATAAATATGTAGATACAGGCCGTGACAGTAACCTGGCAAATGTTGTTTCCATATGGGCTTATTTTGTTCAACTGGACGTAAATTCAATCTATAGATTTGCTATGCCTAAGAAAGCATTCAAAAAATACTCTTAAAAGTATGGTGCATTCAAACCACTTTTAGAAGTATAATTCTAGTTACTCAAGTAAATGTAATTGAGTACTATCCACCTCTGCTCATGTATACAAAAAGTACAATCTTAATTACTTAACCTCTCAAGTTATTGGTCTCCAAGCCTCACATTGACATCTGTTTTTGTAAAAATATCATATTGAGGGCAAAAAAGAAACTGCCATACTTTCTATTCTCCCAAAACAGTATATTATGATGTAACACATAATGGCTCTTTAGTGCATTTGAATCTCCTCAAGTTAATCCTTGTTAGCCCCGGCACAGACGTCACTAAAGGATCACGTCAGATCCCTAATATGGGGCCGATTTATGCAACAATAATAATGAACAGATGACACAAAAAAATACTAAGAGCCCAAAAATAACAGAAAGAGGCCAAATTATTCTGTATTAAGGTTTGGGCCTGCTAGCCCCCAGACCTGGCTGGTTTAGTCCTAGTTTAGACTGATTTAGATCAGTGGTTCTCAAACTGTGGGTCTGTTACCAATCCTGGCTCTTTCTGGTAAAAGAAAATTGCAATATCGTTGGAGGTTTAATTATATTGTGGTTTAGTTCTGCTTTAGACCTGAGTTGGACCTAGCTTAGTTCTTGGTTCAGACTTGGTTGGTTTAGACCTGGCTTTGTCCTTCATTTAGTAATGCATTTTTCTCCATGAATCCCCTTTATATTTCGTGGTTTAGACCTGATTTATTTCAGATTTAGTTCTCATTTGTCCAATAAAATGATGCATGGAAAGCCAGCGAGGCACATAGGATCAGATTGTGGTGAGATCTGGCACCCTCTAGTGTCTGGAAGCTACAAATACATCACGTCTTCATTACGCATTACTTTTTAGAATAACTACACAATATTATTTGAGTAATTGAGCAGAGTACCGTTACTTCAAAATAATATCACTCAAGCAAGAGTAAAATACTGTGTAAGTCATTTGATTTATTTTTATAGACTAGGTCTAGTCAAACAGACGTAAATAATAAATGAATTAGGCTCAAAAGTGGTGATTTGAGAGATAACATAGATTCACATCATTGCACAGAAACATAAATTAAGCCCAGAATTGCACATATTTTCACGTTTTTCACAACTCCAGAAGAAGATTTTTACTCAAGTAAGTAGCGGAAATGTACTCGGGTAAATGTAACTGAGTAAATATAATTCAATTCTATTAATATCACAATGTAAATCAATGAAAAACGATTTATTAATTATTTATTCCTGGCAATAAGGAAGCAATTATGCGCAAGGTTCTGAGAGTTATAAAAAGGGAAAGTAATGGCGCCCTCTAGTGTCTGGCAGCAGCATTGTGACTTGTTCTGTTTGCCAAAAATCAAAACGCACATATAGCACACAATAAAAAAAATATAATCTTTTAATTTGTAGATTAAATAAAAGCACTGAATGCAGCCTGGCGTTTTGAACTGAAGTCCTTGCTCCAATGGGAAACGCACAGAAACACACAGCACACAAACCCAGACCTCTGTGACCGAACGGCAGACATGCTCTTGGCTTACAGTCCACTCTCCTGAGGACTGAGTGGAATCTATCAGGAATCTTGTATCAGGGGAAAGAGTTCAGTGAAAGGTCAGGGTGAGCTGGACCCCCTGGGACCTCGGGCACTGCCCTGCGGCTGCCCCTGGCAAGTTGCTCCAGCAGTATTTTTGGGATCAGTCAAATGCAGAAGATAAAATTTCCCTATGGGCAGAGGCGGCGCTACCATTAGGCAAAAGTAGGACAGCTGCTTAGGGCCCCAAGCTTCCAGGGCCCCATAAATGAAACCTCAAATACGTATGTCTTTGTAATTATCAAACCTAATCTTGTAAAAAAAAAAAATAGACCATCCTTTTATTAATATTATTATTTTTATTTTTATTTTTTATTTTTTTTATAACCTACAGGAATTACAAAAATTAAACAAAATTAAAAAATATATAACGTTTTGAAAATTACGATTTTATTTTATTTTAACACTCTTAATACTCTTTCACTGAGTATCATTTAAGTTTGTTTGAATAATCCTGTACGCTGATGCACTAACTTTCTCAGGAGCCGAAAACACTTTACTGGGATGCACCGATATGGAACCATACCAATATTTGAATTTGGCCAATTCTTTCTCTTACTCTTTCAAAACCTAATATTAGAACTTAGAACACCTGGTAAACATCAGCCACCTGTAGAGGCCGATACTGATATTAGTCAAAAATGTAATTATCGGCCGATACTGGTGTTGAGCCGATATATCTGCGCGTCCCTAGATTTCATCATTCTAGAGTAGGCTTGGAAAAGAATCCACACTAGGCCCCTGTAGCTAATCTGGGGTTTTTCGGCCAAGAGAAAGCAACATCTCCCCTGAAAAAAAAAGATATTAACAATGAATACAATTATTTATAATGCTTGAGAAAAATGGCATATCAAGACACCATTAATAACAGTCTGTTCTTACACCATTCAGCTCCACTTAAGACAATATTTCTCACTGTGGATTTTCAAGTCTTGTTTGTTTATCAGTGCTGGAGTCACTGGGTGGAGGCATAAATGCTTGGCTCTTACATTGTCATTTTTGGCCATTGCCCAGTGTGTATCCATGTCAGCTCTGGGCTTCACCTCCGCTGACCCGCTCAGAGAATCAACAACACTATTCTGCTGTGTCGATTAATGCCCACTTTTATTTAGCTGGGGTGAATGTGACTACGGCTTTCCAATGCCCACTAGGTTCTATTTATATTGTAATGCTGTGTTCCAGTTGTTCTCAGAAGTCGGGGCTCGGAGCGACCGAAACTCAGAGTTGAAAGTTCGTAAATGAACAAATCAAGATTAGAGTATTTTAGATTGTAAACTACCGCCATGTTGGATTTTTAAATTTTTATTTTATCTCGGGGATGTCCGAGTTGCTCCGAGTTGAAATTCTGACCTCAAGGAACGATCAGTTGATTTTTCGGGAATTCTGAAATTCCGAACTCCGAGTACAACTGGAACGCACCACCAGTCACAAAATGAATCAGACTAGTTGCCTGCTTGATTATTTTTGCTACAACGTGCTATAGTCAGTAAAATAGTGCAATACTTGAGTAATATGGGAATCCTTAAATAAACAAATAAACAAACATGACGAGTAACAAGTACGGATGCACCAGTATGGAATTTCTGGGTCGACACCGATTCCAATATTCCGTTGTATGATATATACTCTACATATACATAACTGCTTTAAATGTATATATTATTCCATACATGTTTACCATCAGTCATCTGTAGAGGCCGATACCGATATCGGTCAAAAGTGATACCAATGTTGAGCCGTTATATCTGTGCATCCCTAGTAACTACACAACATAGCCAAGAAATCAGAAATATCTTAATCTGAAAGTGATGGTGAAAACAGTTCCATGCATGTGATGAATGTAGATCACTGTAATTCAATGCCCTGAAAGAGTTCTCTGAAAAGTCTTCAATTTGTCGAAAATGCAGCAGAAAGACTAAGAACTAGCAGAATAAGAACTAGAAGAGAACACATTACTCCTGTTAGTGTCTCTTCACTGGCTTCTAGTGGAACTCAGAGTTAAGTTCAAAATTCTTCTTCTCATTTACAACCCTAATTCAACATTAACTCATTATTTAACCCAAACCGTGAACTTCGCTATCAAAATGCAGTTCAATTAGTGGTGCCTATAGGGTTTTTCGAAAAAGTACAGTTGGAGGAATAGCCTTTAGTTACCAAGCTCCGGTTTTATGGAATCAATTTCGAGAAGCAGTTCTCAACATTAAAGGTCCTATATTAGTTTTTTGTGTCTATTTTAGATACATTTAGGTTACTATTTCACGTTTTGCAACATCAAACACACAATATCTATCAAATTCAAGATGTTGTGTGGAGCTCTCACTTAGACTCAATGAGAAACTGAGTCAAGACAGGAACAAACCAGTGGTAACAGTGCAGGAGCAGGTAGGAGCGCTTAGTGGTTTGCCCCAATGAATAACATCATGAACTGG
The DNA here is from genome assembly GCA_036025475.1 of Philypnodon macrostomus. Classification (NCBI taxonomy): domain Eukaryota; kingdom Metazoa; phylum Chordata; class Actinopteri; order Gobiiformes; family Eleotridae; genus Philypnodon; species Philypnodon macrostomus. The sequence goes on along the minus strand of JAVQKC010101833.1, from coordinate 11,936 downwards.
TCAATATGTTTCAGCTCTTGGAGAAGACTATAGCTCAACGTAATTAATTACTCAAACATGCGTGAAGGAAATAGAACACAACTTTGTGTATGTGTTTGAGAACCAACAGTAGAACATGATTAAAAGCTCAGAAAAGTAGATTTTCCGTAATATAGGACCTTTAGGACAGACTTGTTCTTGCAATGCCATATTCACCAAATACATGTTCTCTATCTAAAACATCTGACTGTGTGTTCTTGCATTTTTGAAGTTCCCTTACAGCCCGCTAGGTAAAATGCAGCATGCTGTCTTCACACTCCTTGGGCACAGTCACTTTGTAGCTATGGCACGACAGTTTGTAATTATGCCCATTGTTATTGTCCCAGTAATCAATTCCTTTCACGTTGTAGCAGATGGCGAACTCCAAAATGGCTCCCGGCTCAAGAATAAAAGGCGGCACGGGCAAACGAAATCGGAAAGCATCTGTTGTGGTACCATCGCAGTTGTCTCCGCTCGAAACCCAGGATGCAGTCGTGTCCGTGTGCATCCTCCAGTTGGTGAAGGAGTAGTGGACTGTCACATGTTTCTCATAGGCTAAATTGAGGACGAGGATTGTCCCCGTAATGCCTTGGTCGGAACAGTGAACCTTCTCCAGACAAACGCGCTGACCGTACAAGCACCCCTTGAAGTCCGCCTGGGAGCTCATATCCTCGGGGAAGCAGGGTTTGAAATAGGGTAAGGATAGCTCCAGAGACCTTCTGAAAGCCAATTCCGAACTCATCAACAATCGGAACATGACGTGGGGAGGAACCAGAGGGTGCTCCTGGATTTGAAAGACTTTAACTTCTTCCAGTTCCAGACCGAGGGAGTCCACGAAGCGGACCTGCGGGGCCCTGGGACGTGGGGTTCGCTCCATGGATGATAGCGATTTAGCACGCTTTCTCACGATAGGTTTAGCTGGAGGCTCAGGGTTGGGGGTTGTTTTCGGTGGTGGTGTGTTTGACGGCGGGCGGGAAGGCGGAGGGCGAATGCGGACGGGGGCCTTGGCGACGGGCTTGGGGTCGTAAATGTTTCGGAGGCATATGGTGGTGACATCTCCGTGACGCCATTTTGGATAAGTGTCAGCCATGTTCACAACTGTTAAAACGGAAAGAAAAAAATGAAGTACAGACCTATATATATACTAAAATAAAAACAAATTCCATATACAAGCACGAAACGTACACAAAACCTTAGACATTCTACATAACCTTTGTCCACTAGATGGCGATAATGACAATTGTTCTAGATAATCCAACATGGCAACATTACAAATTTATGGACTGAAAAAGTATATGTAGTTTGATTTGTTTTATAATACATATTTGTCTCCAATAGAGTTTTATTTTTTATTTTATATCCAGATTTTGCTGCATGTGTTTGTTCTATGTGTTGTTAGTCATAGCCAAATAGTTTCCGTTTCGAACTCTGAGGCACAGGAATGTTTTACAGGGTGGATTGGTGTGTAAAGAATCCCTCTTTTTTATCCCATAGTGATCCTTTAATAAACAGAACAGTGATTGATGCAAGTGTATTTGAGGTTGTTAGCATCGGAGCCAGTTTATACGGTCATCTCCATATACAAATATTGCAGTGTATGATTCTTTTGATGCATATACCCTGACTGTTTTTCTTCTTTTTTTATATATATTTTTCCTATTTCAAGTGCAATATACATATTCCACTGGCAGACATGTTCCTTTGAATTTTGAAACAAGTCAAACTAGAAACTAGCGCAGACCTCTGCCAAGGCACCTCATTTCACCTACAGTATATAAACTTAAAAGTTCTAAATGGAAACGTCTGTCCTGAACATTAAGGCACAAGGAACAGAATTTCACATCATCACATTTTTCACATAAAGCTGTTCTTACATGACACACAGAGGTGGTAAAAGTACTCATTTTACTCAAATAAGAGTACAGTTACTTCAAAATATTATTACTCAAGTAAAAGTATTGTGCAGTATATATTCATTTATTCAAAAATGTACTCAAGGAAATGTAAGCACTCAATAAGATTATATGATCTTGATCAGCTTGAAGATCATACCCTTGACTTTTCTGAGATGGGAGAGTGCCATGTTCTGCCACCGTGCCTCACAACCTTTAGTCAAGCCAATGCTGAGTAATTTGACTTCTACTTAAGTCATATTATTTTGAGTTCGTTAATTTTACGGAAGAATCCTGAAAGCACAGATTGAAATTTTGATTGAAAGTTACTTGGAGTTGCCCATAGGAGAGTCACTCACCTTGTTTGTGTGGAGCCGCGGGCAGTGTGGTAGATAGCAGCTGTGAAGTGACGAAGCTATAATCTGTGGCCTCAGCCCCTGACATATAACATGAGACACTGACTGGGTAGGTCACGTCACTGAATATTTATAGCAGGTAGACCAAACGTTCATGTCACGCAGGTAAGGGGTTAAAAAATAAGATTTCACAATAAAACCATCATATAATTACTTTAAAAAATCTATAAAAACAATCATTAATCTAATAAAACATTGGGCCCAATAATTAAAAAAACTAAATAGTCCAGTCTAAAAGTCTGTCAAAAGTGGCCGGAGAGGAGCTGCGGTGGTCCCCCTGGTGGTGAAGTCTTCCTGTAGGGGGAGACAAGGAGAAGAGCGGTAGGCAGAAAGTTCACACACAACATATATCCAGCAATAGCATCTAACATCCTGCCAGAGTGATACAACAACGTCTAACGAGCAGGGGATACTCCGCCCGCCTGCTGCATTGATCCTCACACTCAGGCTTCACATGGGCCACAGTCTGGGGCTCCTCTGGGGCTCCTCTGGGGCTCCTCTGGGGCTCCTCTGGGGCTCCTTTGGGGCTCCTCTGGGGCTCCTCTGGGGCTCCTCTGGGGCTCCTTCACTCTCCGTCCATGTCTGTCTCATGCTTGTTCTGTCTACTTGTCTTTTTCTTCCAGCTTCCAAATGTCCCTCCTTAACAGTGCTCAGTGCTAATTGGTCCATTCACCAGTCTTTGGCTAAAACACAAGGTAAAACAGTCCACCTGGTGTGGGGAATCAGGATGAAAACAGTGGAATCCAAAATGCTAAGTGCATTTTCTCACTCTGTCACATTCATCTTCATCACCACTGGCACGAGCTGGCACTTTTACCAGGTAAAGTAAAGTACCTGTCTTAGTTACTTAAATACAGTTATATATTTGTACTTTGAGTTGAAGGTTTGTGGTAAGTGCCACCACCTTGTGGACTAACTTTAAAGTGAAGGAGTCGTGCTGACAGAGCAGCTGTGTTGCAGTGTATGTTACATAAAGAGTCTGAAGGGGGGGGCTGCAGAGAACAGCGTTCAGAATATGTCTCAAGGACATGATTCAGCTGAGTCACAGTCTGTGAGAGGACAGGGCTGAGGTGGAGCAAACACATCCATACAACAAGGTGTCACAAAGTGAAGCCTACATGACAGGAAAGAGTGTGTGTACTGTTTATCATATAGAGCAAAAATAATATTTGACTTAAACTATGAAACATGCAGACTAATCCAGATGTAAATAAGACAGAGAGCATCAGCAGTGTGTGTGTGACAGGTGCAGTGTGTGTGGGACAGGTGCAGTGTGTATGACAGGTGCAGGACCTGCTGCGTCACACTTGTAGAATGAGACAGACACAGCAGAGGGGCGGAGCTCCAGAGAACAGGGGGACACTGGTCTGCAGTACCGCCCTCACACGTCACCTGTTTGTACAAACTGTACTGCCTCTGCCTCTGCCTCTGCCAGGTCTGCCACAGTAGTGTTGATCTGTGTTGGACTCTTCATCTTTTGTGTACTGGACTAACTGAAGCCTGAGGATGAAGAAGACGATCTACAGTGCACCAGCCCACACCGTCCACCAGAGGAGCTCAGACACTGAGAGAGAGCTGTGGACAGACCCCGGGGAGCTAGAGGACAGGAGGCAGCACCATACAACAGACAAACTACTGTCCTTCTGGACGGCCCTGTCCCACAGGACCTGGGGCTGGTTCAAACCCAGAGAAAGACCCAGCTTCCAGCGCTCGGCATCAGCTCTCAGGCTGCTCAAGAGTGAAGTGTGAGTCTGTGAGGGAGTGTGTGTGTGGGCAGAGGTGTGTAGTAACAGCTTACATTTACTAGATACATTTACTTGTATCATTGGTACTTCTAAAAGTAGTAATGATGCACCATATTTCATACTTCTCAAATACTTTTCCCCTCTGCCCACCTGTCAGTGTGTGAGGGTTTGTCAGCAGCAGAGTGTCAGAGGGACATATTGACAGAACAGCACCTTCTTCTGTAGAGGTAAAACTTCCAGAGCAGACGGGGATAAGTCTCTGGAGCTTCAAGAGGGGCTGCATTCTTTTTTTGGTAAAGCAGGATAACTTGGAAGCATCACATCTGATTCCTGGTTCCTGAGGTCTGGAATGGGCACCGTGGCAGGCCTCATCATGGTAATGGTAAGATATATGGATGTGTGTCAAAAATTACCATTTGTTTAGTGAAAATGCTTAAAGGTCCATGTCATTCTGTACACTTCTAACTAAGCATTTCACATTTTCTAACTTGGCGCATTCCCCTTTAAGACTTTGATTTCCTGTTGTCCACGCCCCCTTTGCTACTACAGCCAATCAGAACAAAGGAAAGTAGTTGTAAAGTAGTTTTGTAACCATTATTATGCACCAAGGTGTTTTCAGCTCCTCAGAAGGTTCGCATGGATAGAAACAAACTGCATGTCCTCCCCGTGTTCTCAGGTGTTTCCTCACGTGTTCAAAAATACATGTGTTTAAAGCTGATTTTGAAATTAAAGCTGTAGTCGGAAAATGTCCTTAAATAAGAAAAAAAAAATGATCTGAAAATATAATCTGGTCCGTATCTATGACGTATGTGTAAAGTAACACAACATCTAAACTGGTTAAGGCCGGTCGGACGCTATCGTTGTCACTTTGGTGTACCGTGTCCCGCGGCCGTGATTGAATTGAGTGTAGAGACTTATTTACTGTATTTACAATGTCACACTCAACAGTAGAGCTGCCTCAGATGCCGTGTAATGAATAATGAACGACTGAGTCACACGATCCCACTGTTATTAGACCTGCAACTCCACTGACAAGGCTATTAGCTTAGCATTAGCCCTGCTGTTAGCCCCCGCTTAGCACGCCTTTTCGCAATCGCGTGAGGTCACACACTGTATCTTCTGCCTAACTAGCGGTTTGAAATGATGTATGTTGATCTGTTTGACACTTACACAGCCTAGTTCACTCACCGGAACAAAAATGTAACTATCGCTTACCCTTTTTTAGGTCTTCCTGTTTGAGTGTTTTCGCTGCTGGTCAGATGACAGAGGTGTGATCTGAATGTCAACTACTCCTTCACTGACCTCTACATTTGTGCCAGTGCCACCAACACTCCTCCATGTACAGGAAGTGCATTAGCATTCCCACAGACTGCCCCCTGAGTGGTCAGGTGATGCATGCGCTGCTTTGTTCTACTCCCAAAGTGCTCAGCCAGCCAAACAAACGGCGTGGCACAAGAACGAGGGAGAGAAAAAGCTTCTGACTTCAGCAACAGCCTTCAGGGACGCTCTGTAATCCACCCCTGAATGTCAAATAGCCCTTAGTTTTTGGGGAGAACACACAGACTCCCCCCGAGGTCGCAGTCTAAAAACAATACAGTAAATCCTGCTTTATTTGTAAAACATGTGAATTCTTTTTGTGTATTTCAGGCGATCATCTTACTGTTTGTGGCTACAGAAAAATTTTTTGACACGAGGCCTCCATCCCATGTGTGACAGCATCAGGCGATCTGCTCGAGACGGAATGATGGCTGCTTCTTCTGGAAATGGAGTGTAAAGGTTCACAAAAAGTAGACCTTGTTTGGAAGTGGGTGAAATGACGGGTCAGAGGAAGGGCATGAATGAGAAGCGAAATATGAAGTAATGCATTTAGAACCATTTGCACTAAAATGCCAATACGTACTTAAAGGGTCACTATTATGCAAACGTACGTGAGCTTTCTGTCATGTTATCATCAGAGCCGAGAAATAGAACCACTTTTTAAATAAATACTGCTTTCAAGAGCAGATTTACGGCACCATATTTGAGTAATATTACTTTGAAATACCACGACTCTTGAGTAAAATGTGGAAGAGTACTTTTTACTTGTATATTATCTATAGCTTTATCTTGTGAAAACACAGGAGGATTCGGACATTCAGTTTCTTTTGCCTTGAAAATGTTATGTATTGGATGTAGAGTTAAGCATTAGTTCTTAGTTTGTCTGATTACAACAAACTTAAAGAAAAAACAAAACTGTGATATGTTCAGTTACTCGGCGAGTACTTTTATCAGCCAGTGCTTATTGAGTAATTTAATTTGACGAGTATTATTTACTTTTACAATTTTTTTAAATTATTTTTGAAGTAACTATAACCACCTCTATTTTTTTATTATTATTATGTTTTTTAGATAAAGCCATTTTTCGGCTTTATCTAAACCGGAAATGGAGTAGCCTCTGAATATGGGTCTACCGACTGAGCTAATCCACAGCCCATGTGTTCTTGTTAGTAGTTGTATTATAAAGTAATTGCTTGGTTGAACCAGTTGTGAAGGAGCTCCATTTTGCTACTACTTTCTATTGTTTGCACTGGCCTAGCTTGACTGGAACATCAGTGAATCTGTATTATGAATTAATGTATGTATTTTTATCTCTTCAGTGTTAAAGAGCCTTATCAATGTCTTAGCAATGCAATATGTCTATGTCTATGTATGAGTGTGATGCTGCAGTGTGGGTTAAAAGTGCTTTAGTCAATTAGATTTGTGCCTTCAAAATGACGTTTGTGTTCTCTTGTATGTGCCAGTGTTGTATCACAGTGTATGTACTGAATGTTCTTGTGCACAACTCACTGTAGAATGCTTTTCCATGAGGCCTTTTGAATGTCTGGTATGCACTTTGAGAAAACATATGTCATGTGTGGACTTTCGAGACAAATTTAGACTGACTGATGCTGTACAAGTAACTGACTAACTGGCCATAGATCAAGTTTTGAGTGACCCGCCTCATGCCCAAAGTTGCGGAGATAGCTTTCAGTCACTTGTGAGCTAAGCCAATCAATGTTGTACGAAAATAAATGTCTTAAAAACTGTCCCAAAAATAACACGGATCAAAAGCATTTTTGAGTTGCATTTATTTCAAAACTGAATTTGTGACTATAGCATCGGCTTTGGTTGGGCTGCCTGTAAGACTGTTCTGTCGGTCTATATGGTCAAAAGTATATGGCCGGTGCGCAAAGTAAGGACCATAGGGACATTAAAAGATGGATTATTGCAGCTGCTTTACCTTTGGAGATATATTTGTCTGTACAAGCTAAGGTAAGACATTTTTCATTATAACAGCAAAGCAGGGCTTGACACTAGCCAACGAGCCAAACGCTTTTGTTTTTGTGTGGGCTGGCTAGTGTTTTTTGAATCAGAGGAAATGCAACAGAAACTGGCTAGTAAAACCATAAAGTGGCTAGTCATTTTTACACTGGCCATTGAGCAAAAAGGTTCACTTCAAGCCCTGCAGCAAAGCATTATGGACTATTTGGCAATCTAGTGACTGATGTCCACTACCTTTTATGATGCATTGTGGGAAAATTCGAGTGCACTACTTTTTCTTAGACATTCACACAACACTACTATATAGGGATTAGGGAGCCCAGGTACATAATACTCATTAGTATAGGGCCATGTGTCCAAATACTTTTGTCCATACAGTGTACCTTGAATCACTTAATAATGAAAGATATCTCATTAGAGCCACTTTTTTGAGGAATGCGATACAATATTCATATTCAAGGATACAATAAATTAAACAAGATCATAGTTACACAAAATGTCTGACTACAGTACAAAAAAAATGAGTCACAGTTACAAAAGTTATTGATAAGGCCCGCAATCAAAAGGCACGTACACTTAGTGACATTCACGGTCTCCTCTGCTACTGGGCACCGACGCCAGTTCAACAGCAGGCAACAGAACAACTCAAGGTCAAAGGATAGTTCACATTCCCAGAACATCAATGATATCCACTGGAGTACTACTGAGAAAAACATACTCCATTTGCAATAGTATTGTTCAGTATCCGTACCAGATATGAAGCACGCCATGTGGTGAATTCATATGGTCCTTGCATGCCCGTCTTTCTGAGAGAAGTTGTTGGTCTGACTTAATTATTTTGTATATTTACGTCACTACTAGTTAATGTAAGTTAATGGTCAGTAATGTTTGAGGGAGGACACCATTCACAAGTCTCACTTAAAGCTGCACTACCTGATTTTTCTTCCTGGTAATTGAGCAAAAATAATTATTCAATCACAGAAGTCATCTGAAAAGAGAGACTTTGAGACCCCCTGTGGGCTGTATTATAAGGATTTTTGTTTTAGCGCGAGGGACGCAGTTGTTTAACCAATCACAGTCATCCACAGAAGAGGAGCGCTCTGATTGGTTAAAAAATGCATTAGCTATCCAGAAGTTTTTTTTTTTTTTTTTTTCACAAAATGGGAAGTGCAGCTTTAAAGTTAGTCCTTCTCCCAAATACAAAGCTGTATAACCACAAATGTAGGTTTAGCTAAGGAAATAAATAAACAAACAGTAATTAATAGGCATCATTCTGTCACTGTTACTCTGATGTACACAAATACAATTCAACTGCTACTATTGTGTCATGTCTATGAGACATACTGTATGACAAGTTGGGAAGTCGAGGAATTCGTTCACCAAGTTCCTGAGTTCTTTTTCCCAGTTGTGCTTTCCCGAGATCCCAAAGATCACATAAATGGGCCAACAGCTTAAGGCAGTATTTGTACAACTCCACAGATAGCCTCCCCATTCGTATTTCATCGTGTTGCGGCCTCATCTGAACTTGAGATACTCCGGGATGGTGTAGTTAAAAAGCATAAAGTCCATGCGGTAGAGGTTGTAGAGTTTCTTCTGATAAAATGGGCTGATGTTCTGGAAGAAATGCGCGGCCATGTCCCCTGTAGTCCTGGTGCTTTTGGAGGAAGAGGGGAAGCTCACCTCCTGGTCCACCCCGGACAGCTGCAGTACGTAGCTGGAGTCCTGCTCCAGCGTCTCGTACTTGCCCACCACGTCGTAATGGATGAGACAGGGGTGGCACAGCGAATGCACTCTCTCCCAGTGTTCGTTAAAGGGCTCCTCTCGCTGTGTGGCCGGGTCCACCAGGTAATACACAAACTCCTCAAAGGACACGTCGCTGCCCTGCTCCAGAGCCTCAGGCTGGGGATGGGGCCTGTGCCGGCGGATGATCTTGGTGCCGTATCGCTTGTGGAAGGCCGTGTTGTAGCTGCGAGTGAACTTATTGCGGTAGGCCGACACGAGGCGCTCAAAGGGCTCCCGGACGAAGAGGAACTTCAGGTATGAGCGCAGTCGCTGGTTGATTTCAGACGTTGTGTACTCGGAGAGGGTGCGCAGGTTACCCGGGATGTGGGCTTCGTTGGCGGGGATGGACAGAGGGTCTCGGTGGGTCCCTGCCATACCGGTCAACACCATCAGCACGCGCTTCCAGTTGGTGCAGGCCACTTTGGGGACATAGCAGTACAAAAGACCGTGCTGATCGTCCACTATGATATGTTTAAGGTCTTCGGGGATGAGGACTCTGCGTTTGCGTGTGTAGGAGCGACAGCCTTCCTCCAGCAGCTCCCGCCGGCCCTGATGGAGAGCCTGCACTGCTGACTCCACCTGGAGGGAAGGAAAAATAACAGCAGTTTTATTACATATTTAATCATTTTCCAAACATAAACAACTTATTACAATTGTTGGATCTATATTAAGCCTTGTTCTCCAGTTCATGGTTTTTCAGCCAGGAAATATCAATTGTTTGCAATACTTCCTGACCTAGTCCAGACAAACACTCTGATGAATGAGATCTCTATGTATTAATGTCTCAGCCCATCTCTACCAATGATTTCAACTGAACTGAACAACTTTGGGAGCCCACCGTGGCTCCACCCTCTCTCTCCAGCCTGGCAGCCAGACCAACTGCCCTGCCAACCACCACATCCATTGTCCCTCTGAGCCAACATGAAAAGGGTTTTCAATGTGTTTTAAATTTGAATCTCCGAAACTAACTGATGACAATGACATTTTAACATTTAATTATATTTTTTAAATTAAAACAACAAAAACAAGTAAGTAAAAAAACAAAGTTAAAAAACAAAAAACTAAGTAAAAAACAAAAAACTGAGTAAAAAACTAAGTAAAAAAAACGGAGTAAAAAACTAAGTAAAAAATATTTAAAAAACAAGTAAAAAACTAAATAAAAATAAAATAAAAAAATGAAGTAAAAAACCAAATAAAAAAGCTAACAAAAACGAAAACATTTGATTATAACAGAATGCCCTGCTTTAATTGGTCAAAGGAAAACGACTGTGACATTATGCTTGTTTCCATAGAGATCAAATCCAGCAGGTGTGTCGTTATGGATACAAACTGAAGTCAGAGGTCAGTGGGTTTACCTCGTCCTGCCTGTGGCACAAACCCCTTATTTACTCTCTCTTTCCTTGAGCGCTCCTGGCTCACGGTGCAGTGGTCTGGTCACATCTCACACTTCCACTCACACTGTGGCTCTCTGTGGCTCTGCATGCAGAATACAGAGGCTCACAGACCAGCCCTTCTCTCAAAAAATCAGCTCACTTTCCACATTGCAGCCTGTCATTTCAGCCGTTTGCACTATCCACTGTACTATTTATAAACTTATTCAAATAGCTCTGCCTTGCTGTTTTTCCATCTTCATCAGGCTGAGTTTGAAGAAGTGGATTCATGCCGACAGAAGGGAGGTCTAAGTAGTGATACTTTAGTGAGTATTGTGTGAAGCTAAAAAAACTAAAATTAAATAGCCGTTTACTGCACAGTCTTGTCCACAGGAACACGCACAACTTTTTTGATATTGCTTCTGATTTTGAAGCTTGTTCATTTTGCCTGTATTAGTAAATAAGGGTTGTTACTGCTAATGTAACTGTTGTAGCCCACACAGGTTTAGGACTTGTGTGCCTATAGCTCACAAACACCCACATGACTAGATCACAGTCAGTTTGAAAGCATATTAACACAAAAATAAATAGGCTGCTTTGATATTTGATCATTTTGAAATGCATTATGCAGCCCTAGTTTACATCACTGTATTAAGTATTCATTCAGTGGTTCCTAAAGTGAGGTCCAGGGCCCACTGGCGGTCCATGAAGGGGCCCCCCTAGATGATCCATAATTAATATATGTGTGTATATATATATATATATATATATATACATACAGTACAGACCATTCATTCAATGAGTTTTCTCCCACCTCCTTAGCCCCTCTCAAGCACTGAACAAGCATCAAATTCAAAACGACCACACTTAATTGTTGAGAATGCATTGCTGTGAGGGGTTCTATGGGCCATGAGCATAGTCTTATATTCTCTGTGTAGTAATACTCATGATGTGATACTGATGATGTGATACTCATGATGTGATACTGACGATGTGATACTGACGATGTGATACTGACCATGTGATACTCATGATGTGATACTGATGATGTGATACTCATGATGTGATACTGACGATGTGATACTGACGATGTGATACTGACGATGTGATACTCATGATGTGATACTGGTGATGTGATACTCATGATGTGATACTGACGATGTGATACTGACGATGTGATACTGACGATGTGATACTGACGATGTGATACTGGTGATGTGATACTGGTGATGTGATACTGGTGATGTGATACTGACGATGTGATACTGACGATGTGATACTGGTGATGTGATACTGACGATGTGATACTGACCATGTGATACTGACCATGTGATACTCATGATGTGATACTGATGATGTGATACTCATGATGTGATACTGACGATGTGATACTGACGATGTGATACTGACGAT
>JAVQKC010101829.1:0-10530 GCA_036025475.1 Philypnodon macrostomus | reverse complement strand
ATTAATTACTTCATTAATATTCATCGAAGAAGTACCCACATCGATACAGTTCTGCGTCTTTATGGTATGTACCTGTGTGCAAATGTTGAAACTGATCCGGCAATTCATTTTTGAGTTATTGCGTTCACAGCTAGGATCTGTGGACGCGGACGCACAACGACGTGATTCCATAATATCATTGTTTCGCCGACATAATGAAGAGATTACATTCTATACAAGCCATGGGTGTATATTAAAAGCCACTACACTTACATAACTCACTCTTAAGTCTACTTCAAAGCTGCAGTACCTGATATTTTTTACTTTGTATTTGAGCAAAATTGTTACACAGTCAAAAGTACAACATTCCAGAAGTCACCTGAGAAAAAATTAGACTCTGAGACCCTCTGTGAGCTGTATTGTAAGGGATTTTGTTTTATAGCGCAGGGACACTTGTTTTCAAGCAATCACACGCTTCCACAGGACAGGAGTGCTCCGATTGGTTGAAACATTGTTTATTTATCAAGAACCAGAATGCATCAAGAATAAAAAAAAAATCCTAATTGCATTTTCAACACAATAAAAGGCTCAATTTTGGCCTGGTTTGGACCTAATTTAAAATGTAGTTTAGACCTGATTTTGATCTCCTGGCTTTGGTTTAGTTTAGTCCTGGTTTAGACTTTATCTTAAGGTATTATGTCCTGGTTTCTGTCTGTTTCTGACCTGGCTTATTAGGAGTTGAGTCCAGATTTAGAGCTAGTTCTTTAGATTTAGTCCTGATTTTGACTTTGAGGACTTGTTGTATTTGGTTTACATTTTAGTGTAGTCCATATTTTTTTGGTATAGTCCTGGTTTAGGCCTGTCCTCATTTTGTTTTCATGTTTTTGTCATGGTTCATGCCTTGTTTCAGTGGTGGTTGACTTTAGACTTAAAAGTCCTGGTTTAGATATAATACAATATCAAAAGTTCATTAACCCAAGATTGCAATTTTTTTTATCACGATTTTAGTTGACTTTGTATTTTTTGCCCTATACATAAGACTTTCTAAGTCTTTAAGAAACCTTTTGTTCTACTAATCTCACAATCCAATAAACACAAAACAATCTTCTCAGATTACTATATATCACAATTCGATCTTTTATACCATATTGCCCACCCCTAGTTAGTCATGGTTTAGATCTAGTTTAGTAATGGTTTAGACCGGATCTGGTTTAATCCTGGTTTAGACTTACTTCAGAACTGATTTCAGCCTAGTTTAGTCCCTGTTTCAACCTGGTTTAGATTCAGTTTAGTTCTGGTTTTGCTCTTCCAGTACATAGCCTACAGCAACTTATACTTCCATTATCATTCTTTTATGATTTCCTGTTTCTCTCCACACACACTCACTGTAAGTTCTGATACTTGGTCCAATGCTCTTGTACAGATAGCGCCATGTTGTTAGCGTGTTGTGCTAATGCAGCTCTAGTGAGGGGGTGTGAAAAACATGTTAAAATGGGCTGGGATTTTCAAATGCTCATGTCAAGTGAATTTATAGTCACAAAAAGTTATGTATATCTGAATTGTAGAAATTACTAAATGCTATTAAAATGCATTCAAAAGTTTTTTAGGTAGATTTATTTTGAGCATAGCTAACCTTTAGTCTAACTATAACATCTTTGAATATTTATTGAATTGTATGCTGTCCCATAACACGGTACAATCGAAGAAATCAAAGAAAATCAATTCACAATGAACAGAAATGATGACCGTCAGGGTGAGAGCTTAGCACCAACCGCTGTGGTCACCAGACAATCTGAGTGTGACAGATTGGGCAGGTGTGTCGAGTCCATACAGCACTGTACTGGGACAAGATACCTGAAAGAATGCAGCAGTGGCGCAGTGGGAAAGAATTTGCTCTGTAACCAGAGGGTAGCCGGTTCGAATCCCTGCCCGAGTGTATGCTGTTGTTGTGTCCCACATTGCCTATGAATGAATGTGGTTGTCATAGGGGCTGTAGGCAGGTCAGTTACACAAGCCAACGGGCAGCTACACAAGCCACCGGGGTTGACTGTGGAGTGAATGAAAAATGCAATTGTAATTGTGTTGAGAAATGCACTATATAAAAAATAATGAATAAGAAAACCAATTGTCACAGTTCCTCTGCATCAGCAACATAGGCCTGATTTCATATCATATGATAGGGGTCTGGTCCCTTGCACATAGCAAATCATTCTCAAAAATCTTGTGTAATGGACCAATGATGAGCTGTTTACAAGCCTCAGCGGCATGTGTTTTGTTGGCTGTGTCATATACAAACATTACTAATGTGATTTCCTTGTTAATAACAAGCAGTGTGGCTTTTTAGTGTAATGTCCAGCGCTTCTGATCATTTTATTATGCATTGGTAAACTCTACACTTTAAATTGAATGCAGTCAATGAGAGACCAGACTAACATCTTTTTATAGAGTAAAGACTGAGCTGGCCAGGCAAGCCATAACTCATTGTTGTCACACCTACAGGGAACGGCTTCTGGAGCTGGGTTACCCTAAATGGAGTGGCCTGCACTTTCTCCATACCTGAATCCTAACATTTATCAGCTGAGTGGTTATGTAGAGGATTTTTTTTTTCAGTACACCCAACATTATTAAACTTTTGTTTCAATAATAATTAAAAAATGGCAGACATTACTATTGCCTGGGTCTACTCAAATACTTTCATGATGTACTATGATCGTTTTATAAACATTTAATTTTTATAAAATTTCACCTGAAAGTCATGGGCCCCAATGCAAATCACTTCAAGTTTAGTTTGAATTTTGTCTTGGTTTAGGTGGGTGCTCCATGTGTGAGAGAGTTGGAGGGGTTTGGGGAGAGGGAGGGGGATTTAAGACATTTTTTTTTATAAATAATGCAGCTTTATCATGCAAACATCATAGACTTGCCCCTTATGTATGGGTTAACCAGCCCATATTTCTCTATTCCTCTCCTGGTCATGGATACTTTTTGAAGTGTTACCATATTCCATTTTTGCACCACTTGCCACAATATAATTTACCAACACCTCTCCTTTCATACACCAACAGTCACAGTGGTGCTTCACATGTTCAGTCATTTATAAACATGGAGATGATTTAACACCAGACCTTACCTTTAGCTCCATGACAACAGAGCTAACCCGTTAGCGCGGCCTTATTGATTTCACTATCATGAGCCATAATCTGATGGAGGCTGAAAACATTCCTTCAAGACAAATCTGTGCCTGACTCCAGTGTGTCTGACTGCGAGATGTATAAATGTCAGGAGAGACGTGTCCTCCTTTGTTCACTGTGAATCTGCCAGCAGCTCATTTCCTCCAGGAACACATTCACAAAGCACTTAATTCTATCATTAATTAAAAGGAATCACAATTCAGTGAACACTTCAAATTAATCTAGTGAGATTTCTCTCACACAATGAGCACATTCATTTGTTCTCTTTGTCTCATCAAAGACATGGTGTGTGTTTGCGTGTTCCTGTGTCAGTTACCTCGGCTCGTTTTGTGTAGCTCTGTTAGCAAAGCATGACAGTAGCTGCTACGTTTAGCACTTTTATTCCACTGGGAGCCATTCATGCATAAAAAAATCAACTCTTAGCTTTAGCAGGGCGCTAACATGAATTAGCCTAAAAACATCATGTTACAAAGGTGTGAGAAGTGGAAAAGCTCATTAAAAATAATGAGTGTGGTTGTAGGGACATGGCGTTGGGAGGGATTCTCAGTGTAATGTTGAACCTTCACTGCTCCATAAGCATGTGTGAGCTTAGGTTTATATAGGCTATAATTAATCCTGTAACTGTCTAATTGCTTATGTTCATGAGTCTATCTGTCAGACCACACTCAGCCTGAATTTACACCAATTTACACCTGCATGTCACTGAGGCGTAACTTAAGCAGAACGTATCACACGACTCAACTCAGACATGTTTCTGCAGCGTCTGTATATATCTGCCCTCTGTATTTTACATTGAATCCTGGTGATTTGGTCAAACAACAGGTAAGACTAGTTTCAAAATTTAATTTATACTGGTGTAATATTTTGCTTACCTCCAAAAGCTGTGACCCCACAGTCCCATGCCTTCTCTTTCTGTGTATAGTCCTGGGTCCTGGGTGCCTGGGTCATTCCCCTGTACAGCGATGTTTTGATGTGTATTTCACCACTACGTGTCTTAATTTTGAAAGTGTAGCAGATTTTTTTTGTCTGTGCCTGTACTTCCTGTATTTCCTGTACTTCCGTTATGCCCGTCCGTAGCTTGTAAAAAGGATTCAATCCTATCCTGAGCGGCGTGTAGTGCTGCTAGTGACGCACGCCCGTGTGACTTGTCCCATTGATGAAAACAGATACTCATAAGTGATGTACACATGTATGCAGGTACGCACTGCTTGCACTCTGATGTAAATTCGGGAATAGAATAGAATTTTCTGCATGTAAAGGTTACTTCTGCACATATTCAGTATATGTGATCATATGGGATTACCATTAGCTGTTGTTTAAAAAGGAACATACCATTGGTCCCACGGCCCATTGGTCCTACATCTCTAGCATTTGTTTTCACAATTAGGCCCATTGGTTCTGATCCACATTTCTAACATGTTTAGCCCTAACCATTAACCCTAACCTCTATCCCCTCAACTCTAGCCCTAACCTTAATGCCTAACCTCTAACCCTTACCCGGCAGTGGGTAGGTGCTCATCCTGCAACCAGAGGGTAGCCGGTTCGACTCCCCGCCCGAGTGCGTCATTATGTCCCTGGGCAAAACACTTAACACATATTGCCCAGGAATGATTGTGGTTGTGTGATTGGTGGTGGTCTGTTTGTGTGCCCCAGGGCAGCTATGGCTACACAAGTAGCTCACCACCACCAGGTGTGACTGAGTGAATTAATGACGCAATTGTAAAGCATCTTTGAGTCTTGAGAAAAGCGGAAATGTGGAAACATTGGGCTGCAGGACCAATGGGCCTAATTTTTAAATGTGGGACCAATCGGCCTAATTTTCAAAAATCTCTAAGAAACATGGAAACATTGGGCTGTGGGACCAAAGGGCCGTGGGAACAATGACCTGACCCCGTTTAAAACTGGCACTCATTAGAAAAGCCAATGATTAACATAGCACTTCCCCTCCCTATTACACTCTACCTTAATATACATGCATTACTCGCATGTACATTCACTTAATAATGTTGGGCTACTACTATGTTTTTTCCCCAAATTTCAAGTGCAATTTTCTTATTCCACTGGCAGATCATTTCACTTGAAACAAGAAAAAATATATAATAAAAAACTTATTAAAAAACTACTAAAATTAAGTTTTCTATTCTGAATTCAAGTCACTAATCTTGTAGTAGCCTATAAGTCCCATCGCATTTAATAACCATCTTTTATATTTTTACTGGAGACCAGCTTGAATTACCATTTCCCATAG
This sequence comes from Philypnodon macrostomus, assembly GCA_036025475.1. Lineage (NCBI taxonomy): Eukaryota > Metazoa > Chordata > Actinopteri > Gobiiformes > Eleotridae > Philypnodon > Philypnodon macrostomus. The sequence continues at coordinate 5,115 of JAVQKC010101829.1, read as the reverse complement.
TCTCTTCGCACCCGTCTCGAAGGCACTGTTTCTTTTATTAATCCACCATTTTGTCCAGAAAACAAGCTGAATTATTTCATAGCGGCTTCAGAAATGTTGAATCTGGCTGGCGTCCACGTCTGGGCTCCGAGCGGTTTGTCTCCTCCGGTTATAAATACCCGTGGCAGGATGGAGCCACTTGGAAGGGTGATAAGGTGCTAATTAGCAACTGTTAGCACGAGTTAAAAAACGCTAGCATCTCGTCGCCCGGAGTTAACACTATGTACAAGGAACACACTTTTTTTCCTCTTCGTGGCGCGCCAGGTCTGACAAATTAAAGCCTCTCGATTAAGATAAGGGTTTATCTTTTTTACTTCCAGACAGACTTTTATCTCGTCTATTTTTCTTTGCGCCTCCATTCACGTCGAGATTGTTGAAGTAAGTGGGATGTTATGTGAGCTGAAAGGAGCCAGATAAGTTTTTGACCCTGTCTACGGTGAGGTCAAGGCCGGGGCAGAGGCGGACATTTTGTAGTTCATTTGTAAGCTGCATTGCAAAAAGGAATATCTATTATGAGATAGAATGACTTGAATTGTGAATATGAATCTTGATGAGTCTTTTATTCTTCAAAGTGGAACATAATGCCAACACAGCATTGTGCCGTTGGCAGACATTTTGTGCCACTTTAAAGATTTGTGACGCTATAGAAAAAACAAATAATGATTATTAAAATGACTTGAATTCAGAATATTCATCTTGATTTAGACTGTATTAGACATATTTACTTATTAGGCCAAGATAATGTGACTGGTTTCAATATTTGTTCTTATGTCAAAATGATGTGCCAGGGGAATAACAAAATTACTCTTGAAATAGGAATTCTAGTTAAGTTAATATAAAATATTCTGAATACAAGTAATTTCATCAATTATTGTCCTTTTTTTCATTAGTTATTTTTCAGACATTTTGGGCCACTTTGAAAGATAAACGACTCAAATCAAGATTAATATTCTGAATATTAACTCATCTGGATATTCATTTTTTTTGCTCCCTGAGATTGTTAAAGTAATTGGGATGTAATGTGAGCTGAAAAGCCAGAGACGTTTTCAACCTCGTCTACGGTGAGGTCATGGTGAGGGCAGAGGTAGACATTTTGAGTCTCATTTTGTAGTTTCTTTGAGCAGGTAGCGTCTGTAGCCTGTCAGCAGAGGGGAGAGTGATTTTTAGGGTCGCTGAGCAGTGTCTAAGTCTCCCCGTAACACCGTATAGATACGTAGAGTTAATAACAGTCATGCTCTGATGGGCTGCTGTAAAGAGAGTCAAAAAAGGCAGGAATAACCATATAATAAGGAACAGGATTGAGGAAACTGCAGTCACTATCACTCACCAGTTAGTAATTACTTCCAGTTTTTGCTCGAAAAGCTAAATGCTATACTATATGACTATTTACTAGCAGTTAGTTGATAATAAAAAGGCTTGGTTGTTTTATATTTAGGTTGATAGTCTGTGTGTGATGAGGAAAGTGCTTTACTACTTACAACCTACAACTGTGATTCCACAGTCACACATGGGAGGTGGTAAACTACCTCTATAGCCCTGCCCTGGGACAGACTGATGAAAAAATGTGGCACTATACTAACACATTAATAAACCAATACAGAGTGGAGGAGTGTCATGCCCAAGGACAGCAGTATGAACTGGTTGGTACAAGGATCGAACCACCAAATTTTTAATTAGTGTCACACCTGTACATACTTGTCTTTAATTATCTGCAGTCCATTCATGTTTTTTAAAAAACACCATAAAAGACATCCAGCCAACATTGAACATCTGAAACATTGTGTTGGTCGGCCAGAGAATCAAACCCAGAGACCCACAGAACCCACAGAGAGACAACCATCCAGTTTCACATTAACTCACAAGGGACAAGGGGATTTTGATTCACCAGTTTTGTGCAAGTCAGAGTACCCATAGAGAACTCAAAGTAAGTACATACAGACTCTACTCTCAGACCCACAACCTGAGAGTCAGGAGCACTATCCACTCTGCCACAGTGCACGTCCTTAATAGGATTTCTATCTAATTTATTATCAAAGCGATATGAAACGGCCGATATGAACAATTTATCAGGCTGTGCAATTATCTCCCGTCCCCACTCTATAATCTGCTTCTGGATAATTAAAAACGCTCTCAATCTGTAGCTACCAACATCAAATAAACAACGGGAAGATATGTGACCCAATATCTTTACTCCTCCATATTTGTCTGTTATTAATATCCAAGGCAACAATCGCAGAATCCCGGAGCGGCGTGATTAAAGCTGGCATATTTATGATTTTTCAAAAAACATACGAAAATCATCTTATACAAATGACCAGGGACAGTTTGAGGCCAAGTCTCGTGCATCTGTACACTGCGTTTGTTTCAAAGGTCACTCCACCAGCGCACTGACACCAAGACGTGTCTTTGTAGAGATAATTGCATTTACATTCTTGACCACTTTGTCAGAGAATTTCAGAGGCTGGCTTGTTGTTTACCACCATCAAGATAACAAGGACGGAGGTTGGAAATAACGAAGGCGAGAAAACGCTATGTATTTTTTGTATTTTTTGTATTTTTATTTTAATGGTGGTTTTAACGGGCAGAAGGCTTGAAAAATGGAACTAAGAATTCGTCCAAATGGCACGGGTTGATGGCGATGACGGGTCTTTGATGTAGTTGCCCCAAGCCGCATCACGGCGCGGTTTGTGAGATGTTTGCCAAGTGTACCTTTAATTTCAAATTCTCTCAAAAAAAATAAAATAAACAAAATCATAAAAAGCATTGCGGTCATTAGTGGATTGTAGTGTCTGGCCTGTACCGCTTGGACTGTCATCTCTCCAAAATCTCCTCACATATTCATCAATGGAACAGGATATTTACATGTCGGATTAAAAAATACTGCCAGAGGAGGGCATTCAAAATTGAAAAACTGACAGAATCAAAAGAACAGTTTCTATCTTGCGTTTGTTGTTAGTTGCAGACTGAAAGCCACTCTCCATCCAGTAAACATAATTATCTCAATTTTAAAGACAGCTCGGTTGGCTTTTGGAGCGGCAGACACACAAAAGGAGCAGCGAGCGTTGACAGGATAATAAAGTAAAGGGTTTTGCAGGCTGTGTACGACAATAGGCAATAACAAGCATCAGCCTGGAGTTTTGCAGTGCACACTACAGGCCAAGCACGGATTCAATACACATTTGTTTAGGGGCCGATGCAAGACACAAAGCGCTGGATTTTTACCCCCCAGCAAGGCAGGCTGGTGTGTTTGTTTGTCTGGTAAGCACATTTCATTCATAAAGCAAATCACAGTCCTTCACAGAGTTAAAAGGCATCAAATAAACGTTCAGGTTACAAAGTTGAACAGAACGTTATAATGGCAACGAAAAGACAAATGCAGAAAATGATGTGAATGCTGCAGTGAACAACTGTGTCTTGAGCCCCAGTTTAACTGTTTGTTCCATGAGGGCTATACAAACTCAAAGCTGCTTCAGTGTGATGAATTCGAATTCTGAGATATTAGCATAATAGCTCAAACCATTGCTATACAATTGTGGAAAAACCTTAGAATAAACTAGGACTAAGCCAAGACTAAATCAGTATGAAACCAGGACTAAAGAAAAAAAAGAAACCAGATCTAATTTGGACTAAACCATGTCTAACCCAATACTAAATGACAACTCACACGTCTATGTTATACTGACAAAATGTGGTGAGTTAAAGAATAGGAAAAAGATCTTCAGTGAGTTTGAACAACTTAAAAACTCACTGAAGATCTTTTTTGTGTGTTTTTTTATGATTTAATTCACCACATTTGGTCAGTATAGCTTAGAAGAGTGAGTTGTAATCAAAACTCATTATTATGTAAAACAAATTGACATATGAGTTTTTACAGTGTACAGAGGCAGCATGCACACTACAGGCCAAGCACTGATTCGATACACATTTGTTTAGGAACAGTTAGAACCAAAGTCAGGGGCTGTTCATTTCAAATGTCATCTTTGTAGTTTAGCATCAAACAAGGCCTGTATTTTTACCTCCAACAAGACAGCTGTGGTCTGTGTTTGTCTGGCAGCATGGTGTCTCAAAAATTAATGGGGCAATTTTGAAGAAACATTGGAATAAACCAGGACTAAACCAATACTAACCCTAGCCTGAACCGAGACTAAACAGGGGTTCAGACTAAACTAATATTAAACTACAAAGCACTCGGAGAGCACAGACCTCCGCCAAGGAAGCTCATTTCCACTCCCAAAATCGAATCATTTGATCCTTGTGTCATTTCTAACCTTCCCTGGACATTTCATTCAAATATGTTCAGTACCTTGGCGGAGCTAACCAGGACTGCAAGGCTAAACCAGGACTAAAGCAAGAAGAAACCAGGCTTAAACTGGAGCTAAACTAGGACTAAACCATGTCTACCAGTACTAACACAGGAGAAAAACAAGAAGAAACCAAGACTAAACTAATCTAGTCACAAAGGGGCTGTTCATTTCAAATGTCACATCATCTTAGTAGTTTAGTATCAAAGAAGGAAGCAATACAGCTGTGGTGTGGTTGTTTGTCTGGAGGCTTGGAATCTCAGAAGATAGTGGTGCAAATTTGAAGAAACATTTGAATAATCTAGGACTAAACCAGGGCTAACCTGGAACAAAATCAGGACAAAATCAGGGCTAAACTAGTACAAAACCTACTCTGAACCAAGGCTAAACAGGGCCTCAAACTAAAACAGGACTAAACCAGTATGAAATCAGGACAGGACCAAGGCTAAACTACACCAAGAATAAACTGTAAAACTGACAAAAGTGTTATACTCCAAGTTACTTACAATAGTTACTTTTAATATGCATCATAATATAATTTATATTGATAAACATGCTCCTCTGAAAACTATTCGTGTAAAAGGTAGACATCTGCCCTGGATCAGCTCTGCTTTAATTGATTTGTTTAAACAAAGGGACCATGCCTGGGCTAAATGCCGTGCCTCAAAAGAACCTGCTGACTGGGAAACATATAGAAAACTTAGAAATTATTGCAAGACGCAAACAAGGAATGCTAAATCCAACTATTATAAGGAAGGTTTTGTCAAAAATTGGA
>JAVQKC010101814.1:0-33797 GCA_036025475.1 Philypnodon macrostomus | reverse complement strand
CCCATAAGTCTGCCCCATAAGTCTGCTACAACTGTCACCAACGGGCACCTTAATCAGACATTGTGTGATTTCATCATATCAGTCAGATGTGTTCAGGGCCGGGGGGTAATTAGGTATTTGACCTCCCAAATTCAATTCAAAATGGTCGACTTCCTGTTTGTTGTAGGGCAGGGCAATAATATTTTATGTTGGGTACACTGTGGAGAATCACCGTACCAAGTTTCATTGCTCTCTGCCAAAGTAAGTGTGTCCAGGGTCCCATAGGGGTCATAAACATGGAGGCGCTATAGAGGCATTCTTTATTTAACCTCTGTAATGTGCCTATGTACATTAAGTATACAATTGCCCGGATCAATGTGCCAAAATTCACGAAATTTCATTTATGTTCAGCAGGATTATTGGCTCAATAAAAGTGCATCAAAACAATAATTAGTGAATTACTTAATTGTCATTAATTGAAGATGTACTAAACTCAATCCAGTTTTGCATCTTCATGTTATGTACCAGTGTGTAAATGTTGAAAAAGATCCAGCAAAGACTTTTTGAGTTATTGCATTCACAGTTTTGGACAGTAATTAATTAATTACTTAATTAATATTCATTGAAGAAGTACCCAAATCGATACAGTTCAGTATTGTACCTGTGTGCAAATGTTGAAACCAATCCGGCAATTCGTTTTTGAGTTATTGCGTTCATAGCTAGGATCTGCGGACTAATTCCATAATATCGTTGTTTCGCCGATATAATAAAAAAAATTTAATGTCAACAAAGAAGTATTGATAAATTGATATAGAATGGTGAAAGGAAGACTGGAGACAAAGCCAAACACACATAAACAGTGCGGTATATGTCCTACAGACAACACATCTATATAATGGGAAACTACTGTTCAACCTTTAAAACACAAACACTCCTCAAGCCTAAGCAGCAGTGCATTACAGACTGGATCAATCACAAACAGTGGAAAATGTTCCCCTCCAACTCGTTCTCTGGTTAATTATAGCCACGCACCACATATGAAGCTTTTTTAATCACATCCATAGCAATAAAAGGTCACCAAAGATCCCAAAGTGCTTTCTGGCATTTAGAGAAACACTGTGTCACCTTCAGCGTCCTTTTTTTTTTTTGCTAAAATGTGCAAAAAGCATGTCAAATGTACAATTGTAAAGGGAATTAAAGAACAGACTAGCATTATAGATATAGATTTTTGGTTGATGGATAGAAGAAAAAAAACAAACACTTTCTGAAAAATCTGTTTCCATGGCATCATCACAGTTAAGTAGAGCTAATAATACATTATCCATAACCGGTAATATGTATCTGATCTCCTAGACCCAGGAAACATGGCCACTCCTACCAACAAGGACGCAACAGTATGTGGGACTCAAACCACCAATCTTCCGGGAATTCGCAGAGTTTAGTGCTGTTTAAATCCCAATTTAGTACAACTTTATATTTGAAGTATCACAAGTAGTTATATCTATTCATTTTTAGTCATTGAGCTTCTTCATCCTGGTTTAGATTCAATATATATTTCCAGTTTGATCATGAAGAGCGTGTTGGTTTTAGTTGTGTTTCGGTGTTTAGTACAGCTTTAGTCCCCTTTTAGTGCTTCTTTGATTACAGCATGTACACAGATTTAGATTTGAAAGATGGATGGAAACAAATCCCCTTCTGGAGAAATTGCTTCATGGCATCGTCGAGGTATTCATCATGGTAACACAAATAATTACCTTATGTAGTGCACAACTCGGGCTCTAGAATTGATAGCGGCAAAATGTCATGTTTAGTGAGTAATGTCTCCCCGTGCCAGGCTTTTTCACATGCACAGCGTGACTCAGAGTCGATACAGTATTTCAATGTCATCCGTGCTCCGCAGTAGCTCGGTGTGAAAAAAGCCAGCTTGTGAAGGTCAGACAGGCCACCCCAGTATGCTGACCTTCTGATGCTTTGGCCCACACCTTTATCTCTACCTTAACACTCGATTTGCCTCAGCCTTCACTAAGATTAAAAAGAAAACCCCTACAGAATCTATCAAAGACTGGAATCTGACCACAGAAAAATGAAAGTTTGAAAAACCGTTTGGCAATGAAAAAAATCAAAGACCAAGTTTTACCCAAAAAAATGGACTAAAAGGAGGTCTTTATATTGACGTGCCCCTTCTGTACTGTTCTCACCAGGGTCTCATCCTTGGGCATACTTTTCAATCATCTCAGCACAGTTCTAGCCTAAAGTCTTGGCAAGGACAAAAGTGCATTAGCATACCTGGTTTTATTCATGTCCAACATCACATTTTCAACATGAGCATTCATTTTAACGTGACATTTTTTTCACTCTACTTCAGAACTTTGTCACAATTGGAGTTGAATGTATGTGGCTCACATGGAGTGTTCATCCAACTAACTACACTGGTGGCACGTCAATTCACAAATTTCAATATTTTGCTCAAAAAGACCTTTTAGGCTACTTATGTGAAACACAAAAATAGTATTTTGTACATAATGTCATACTGAATTATTTGTGTATGAGCTCTATTTTAGAAAGTACCATGCTGAAAAGTATATTGTATATAGTGGACACTAAGTGACCATTGCTTCTTTTATGTATTGACTGTATTGTTAGAAGCCCCATAAATCACAGGACCCTCTGCTACTGGCCTAGCAGACTACTAAATATGTTCTGTATATATCAGTATAAACATATTGTTTTGATCATACCAGGACAGCATTAAATTCACTGTCATATTTAGTTACTTAATTATGTCAATATACAAAACTACAAATCCTTCGTGGAGCTGCAGCCTCATATACCGTACAATCATTGATTTGAACAACAGGGTAAAAGCACTATATAAAATGTAAAGCCTTTATCAAAATTGTGATAAACTGTATGCGTAACCATCGCTACACTTATTTTCCCCACCGACAAACAAGGCACATACACATCCATATAAAGCACATTACCTCACTACATAGACCCTGTTTCCTGCCAATTAGCCTACTGTCTCATCTTAAGGCTTCATCTCTTCCTGTCGGTTTATACTGGCCAAGGCTTTTACTACAGTGGGCCACTTTCCAATTAATGAGTCGATAAAGGCCAGTATGGCTTCCATTGTGCTCACCCAATCCATAGCCACAATGAATACCAGATAATTTAAGGAGGAAATGATAAATACTGGTGAGATAGTTTTAGCATAATTACAGACTGCATTATACGATGGGTAATTTTATTAGAGGTTATTGAGAATTACATGTTGCACTGTTGGCATTTGAAATCTCTATTGGGCGTTGAAATCAAGTGCAGCATTATGTACACTGAGAGTTTTAACGTGACTTCCTTTTATATCCAAAGTTTACAGTCGTTTTTTGACCAGAATGATTTAATGTTAGAAGAGCTCAGAAGCAAGTGACACCAGGTCGATGTTCTTGGTGTAAAAGTCAGCTGGGTTAGTTTTATTTAGTAAAGCAAACAAGAACTACAAAGCCGTGTTGTTGAGCTCTTATGAATCACGTACTGTATACAGTGAATGCACCAAGGTTGTGGAGGTCAGAGAGATACTGACTACGACGAAGCAGGGCATGTGCAAAAAGCTGCACTCAATTCTGTATTCCCATTGAGGCCCTAAGACTGACTGAGCAGTCAGCGGGGCAATTGAGACAAATGGGACGAGCATATTGGAGTGGTGTTGGACTCTCAGGTTGTGTAGGTGCTTTTTGGTGGGTTGTGTTTTGTGTCTGTGTGCGGTTTTGTGTGTAGTGGGTATGCGTAGTAGTACATGTCTTTGATATCTTAGGTACAGGTGGTGAATGAGGACAGAGTGCAGCAGCTTCTCTTTCACACATGGTTGGACAGCTCTCTTTTATTCACAGAAGCGGGAGCACACCCCCCTGCCCCCCGCCCTGACTGTCTCCACCAGCTATGATACATGTATTTGTCCTTTCCTGTCTGCCCTAAAACAAACAGGACACTCACTGTTTGAAGGGGGAAAACAACATAACCTTGTGGAACAAAATGATCCACACTGAAGTTTTTTTTAAATGTTTTGCATTAGGAAAGGGGAACATCAAGAACAATTTTATTAATATAAGTATTATTTAAATTATTTGTAAATCAGACATTTTTTCCAGTTTAATTTGTTTCAAAACTAAAAGGAATGAGTCGTTGATTGCATGTCTTTACACTAGACCAGGGGTTCCCAAAGAGGGGCCCAGGGGGCCGCATATCCCCTTGATTTGTCCCACTAGGACGTCCCAGAATTTATGGATACTAAGCCCAGTTATCAATGACATAGACTGAATATCCAGATTCCCCGTTCAGCTCAGAGTTGGCCCAGTGGTTGGCTACATTTAATTATTTGACTAGATAAACTAGATTAGATAAAATATGAACACATTTAACTGGATAAGGCTTTTATTCAGTTTTCATTGTTTAGAAAACAATCTTAGTCCGCATGAACAGGACCCCCAGAACCCCAGATTACAGATTATTATGCTAAAATATTAATAAGGAAAGAGTCAAATGTTAAATAAACCAAAGTGGTTTAATTATAGACGCACTGACATTTCATCTCATTAAATGCCAAATAAATATTTTTTGTAAAAACAGGCATAGTTGGGTAGAAGGGCAGATTAAGTTAAAAAGGCGTACTGATAAAGGAAGTCCAAAAGCAGGAATGGGTGGTGGGGTTTGGGGAAACGGGGCATTAATGAGACCACATTGATTACTTAGTGGCCGTAGAGCAATTGTAAGTGATCAAATCGAATTAGACACTCCTATGCATCTTCCTGCAGATAAGGGACCAATCAATCAAACAGCTTAAGAGAACAGTCCACTACTGTCTAAATATATCTCCTCTATCTCACAAATAACCTAAAAGTAGCCTGGACAAAATAAAAGTCCAGGAAAAAAGTAACCAGTGCCAGTAAATTGCAAAAAAAAAAACAAAAAAAACAAGGTTCATCTCATTAAACTGATGGACACCTTAGTTATTATTCCAGACAGCACTTAATGATTAAAGTGTCAGACAAAAGGGAAAATGGTACAAACTTAAATTCGATATAAACTGAATTTCAAGGTAATGTGGTGTAGTGGTTGGATATATCTGTTTAATATAACTTTGAGGCACATATTCATATGCAGATAAGCAAAATGGAGTTTGCACAAAGACTTTTATCTTCAGCTCTTGAAATTTGCATAGTGGACACGTCAAGTTGCTACTAATGGTTTATATTTAAATGGACGCTAAAGTTAAAAATAATAATAACAATGGAAGTCAAGAATATATATTGAAGTTTTGGTGTCCATGGGAAATGACATTTTATTGAAAAAAAAAAAGGGTTGAGGATGCTGATGATGATTTCCACACGGTTGTTGTGTAGATTACCTACCCTGAATACATTAGGTAGAAGCTGTTTGATTCACTCCTATTGTTGACTCAAAGGAGAATGTCTTTTAGGCTGGACTGGTGGAAGGCTCGGAAAGCACTTACTATTAAGTACTGTTTTTGGTACAATAACATTATTAAATGTAATGATTTAGGCGTGAGAAGGAACTTAAGCACGGCGGAACTATTCACACGCGAGTTTCTGTACGGACCAGTGTTGCCAACTTGGCGACTTTCTCGCTAGATTTGGTGACATTCCGACCCCTCTTGGCGACTCATTTTTTCAGAAGCGACTAGTGACTAATCTGGCAATATTTTTGGACGTTAATGGAGACTTGACTGGCGTTTGGAGACTCATGTGAAAGGATATATCTCTGCCTGTTCTCTATCGGAGTGGCAATGAAGAGCAGCGCATACTTGTGCCATGTGTTTTTAGATTTGTTTTTCACAAATGTAAACAAATGTGTACAGTTAAAAATGATAAGATTGTGAATTTGTATTTGGACACAAAATGTTAGACACAGTGGAGAGATGTAATATTTTTAAATTGTTCAAATTTATGATTAAGGCTGCTGCTGAGTTTTGGAAAATATATATTTTTTTTGACAGATTTCATTTTAAATTGGTACACTAAAAAATTGTCACACACAGTTTATTTTTAAAGTTAGCCTAAAAACTGCTAATGTTTAGCTTGTATCTTCTTTTAATGAATATATTTTGCAAGTTCTTTTTCTACTTTTTTTGTATCGAAATTGTGCTGAAGCCTCCAAAAAACCCAAACTGAACTGTGATTTTAGTGTTCTGTTACACTCCTAGTATTCACGATAAACATGGCCGCCTTTATTATTATAAACCCATAGGTTCTATAGCTGTTTCAATAACTACTAGTTAGTTACTAGTTTTACAATTTTGATTTGAAATGTGTGTTGTCGTTTTTGTTTTTTAACTATGTTAAATCACAGTTTACAAATTCATTATTCACTGGATTCCCTTTTTGTACTCATGGTTATTTGATGAGGAATAGGACTTGTTTCATTAAAAAATGGGCTGAGCAGCACTTTGGAGGATTTTCGAGTCTCCAAACAGCACGACCTTTCTCTTGTAAATTTACTTCTTTTCAGCAAAGACACAATATTCATAATTGCCCATTATTTTGGCTGACCACACAATTAGGTCTGCCGCAGTGACAGTTTTGATTGTGATTATACAGTATTGTGACCTCAGTGGTGCGTACTTCCCCAATGGAACTGTGCTTTTTTGCTACTAATATATATATAAAGAAAAATAGCATGCAAACAAGTTGCTACCTTGTTTAGCAAGTCAAGCCACAGGGGAACAAGCCAACATGAGGGCATACAGGTCAGGACTAAAGCCGCTTTATCCAGAAAAACGAAAAACTCAACTTCCAAGCCCCACCGGCCCGAACTATTACCACTACTACTTATTATTTTAGAGGCTAATCCCTAGGACGCTGGAATAAAAAATGACTCTTTTGTCGATGAATTGCTACTCTGGTCACATTTTTGTGGTGGTACAAATTGGACTCTGCACGATGTCTTTGCTGAGCTGGTTCATTTGTTGTAATAAAGTTTGTCATTTAAAACCAGCCACTAATTACTTTTTGGAACTAAAGCATAGCAAAAAATATGACATAGTAGGTGCATAATATTCTTGAACTCGTTTCTCTGTATCCACCTCCCCTCCTTCATAGATAAAATGCACACCAATAAAGGTTTAGATTTGGTCTATTTTATGACGCATGAAAAATCTAATGACAGGCTAAACTAAATCCTCCTGCAAATAAAGCGCCGCAGAGAGGGAGGCCTTAATAAGCGTAAAGTAATAAAGAATAATCTGTTTAGTGCAAATGACAAAAATATACAGGACAGTAATCAGCTTTGAACTCCTCCTCTGCATGTAATTGATTCATTAAAAAGCAGATTAATCCTCATTACTAAATGAACCATGCTTATATAAATAAATGGCAACACTATGGCCATAAATTATGCTCTGATGTTGACCAGTAGACCCTAGGGTGATAATACATCATAGTACATGTGCAAAATATTCAGCTTTTTCCTATTAGGGGCCATGGATGACTTGAGCCTGCCACTATTGGGATTAGATAAGGTACATGCAGGACAAAGGAGCAGGGCTGACAGACGTACACAGGCAGACAACAATTCACGCTCGCATTCATTCACTAGGAACAATTTAAAAGTCACTAAATCTCATAACACCTGATGTCTTTGGACAGTGGGATGAAGCCTGACTACCCGGAGAGAACAAACGGTATCATATTCCAATTTTTTTGTGTTGCATAAATTCGCAATGCTTTGCTGCATTAGAAAAAACAAAACTTTGAAGACTCATGTAGTGACTTTTAGTGACATTTAAGTATAGGGAGCGCATTCCACAGTGAATGGGTATGAAGCTTGCTTTGTTAAAAGTTATTTTGAAAAAGAGCGCAGAGGTTGAGAACATATTTGCCTATAGTAAATATAAAGTGTCTTCTTTTGATCTTGCATTCGATTTGTTAGTCCCCATTATTAGCACGACCTTATACCTTCAATACACCTACAGTCTGAAATGAGTGTGAACGTAGAATACTTCTCACCTCACCTGCACATGTTACATTCACACTGAGGAAACAAACGCTATACAATAATTGACATAATTGACAAGAGGATTGGTTTCAGGACCAAAAATAAACCATGCTTTTTCTGTGACTTTCAAAGTGACGCCTATTGGTGTGTGAAGAGCGTAACAAGGCCCACACCTGTATGCTCCTGAGCTAGAATATGAATCGGAGCGTATGCATATATTTTGTAGTGGGTCATTATTATAAGCTGTAGTTGCACCTGTGTGCTGTGTAGTATAATAAGAACAAATGCCCAGGTGTTAAAACTTCACCAAACCGTCACCAAAGACAGCAACTGAACATACTTAAATCATACAAAAACAGACATCTATATGTTTCATTAGTCTGGCACATTTGTATTCCTAGTATGTTGAAAGAGCTAGGTAGGTTAAAGTATATTGTCATAAATATTATATACTTATATTTTACTACTAGTACTAATGTGATGTCAACTGTCTTCCTATGTAACATCTATGCACAATAAAAGGTTTAAAAGCACCTTGATAAGTCACAAAGGCAGTGCAATTTACTCCGTTTGCCAGTCCCATTACATACACTGTGATACAGTGAGAGGTAGAAGCATCTAATAATAAACCAGTAAAAAAAATCAAATATGCAAATCACTGCACACTTGAAGGCAGATTATTGTGGCAACCAAAGGCAAAATACCAAAAAGAAAGCTGGTATAGTGTAGACACCTTGATAAAAGCAATAAAATATAGATATTAACAGTATCACAGTAACAGCAAGAACCTCACTGCACAGACACAAAGAAGAATGAAAACAGCACTGCTCTGTGAGAACTATCAACACAATCCACATATGTGGCAGTTTACCCCCAGGGGTAAATGATAAATGTAGCTTTTGGCTAGACTACTTATTTTAACACACCAAAACCTCAAACACAGCAGTCTGCTATCACTTCCAGAAATGCTGTACTGTTTTTCTTGAGATATGTTTGTGCACACATGTAACCAGCTGCTGTTTTTGGAAGCTGTTAAAAGTGAATGAAAACATACAGTTCATCAAAAAAAAGTGTGAAGCTGGTTTGAGACTGTTTAAGACTGTTTAAGCAAGAAAAAGGACAATGTGTGCACTATGTAATGGTGATGTACTACAAATCATTAGGCACTTGATTATCAATAGTTACAGCACTTCACCTTGAACTGAGTCAGCACTGACCTTGTGTCAGGCTCATTATTACAAAGCCAAGTCAGCCCAAAAAATTGATCTCCAGTTTTAGGATACTGTACACGTCACAAAATGGAAAGTGCTAACTTGTACGAGCACTGCAAAACCAAATTATTTGTATTTTTGGAGCATGAAAAAAAATTTCCATATATAGAATCTAATATTGATATAGAAATCATGGTATACCTGTTTACAGCATTATATAGACTTTTATGGGACTGGAGTGTGAGAATATAAAAAAAGACAGAACCAACACAGATGCCCATTTAAACTCATATAATATCCAGTAATAGAATTTCTTCCTACAGAGATCTTCATACAGATCACATTTTAATGACAACTATAGTCATTAGTTATTCCATAAATTACTGTTAACTATTTAATCTGGCACACAGAAGCACACAGTTGGCTCATGATTACTGCCAAACCAATGGAAAATGTTAATGATAAACGTGTGATGCGTTTTAAAAACATTGATAATTCAGATTATTCCAATTGTGGAGTCAACCCATTTAGTGTTATTTAATATTATGCCATTTCGAAGTTCAATTCAATTTTCAGTTCAATTGCATTTGTATAGCCCTATATCTCACAAAGTTGCCAGTTGTGAAGAACGATGTTTATATCTAGTGTGAGCTTGTTTTGAATCATCACACGCTTTTATCTTTTATCCGTATCAAATATGACAAGTTAAAATTAATTTCATAGACAAGTTAACCAAGCACAAAATGTGGCCTTGTTTGCGTTACACAAGAGAGGGAAAAAGAAAAACATTAAAGAACACAATTATTCCATTTGAAATAATAGCAACAAGAAGCATTGCATGGATGAAAGGATAGTGAGGCATTTCCCAAAAGCCCAGACCAGCACCAAGGCCAGAGATAAACAACAAAACACATAGAATATCAATAGACACTAGTGGTGGAGAGACGCACATGTTCTGCATCTACAGCCACCTGGGTCCCCCCATGCATGCAGCAGATGTTGGGTTTCTTCTCAAGGTGACCTCTGTACTGTATGTAGCGGGTCATTGGGCACGGTGAGAGGAGGGGAGCCTAGATAAGTCTTACTGTAAAAATCTAGGAAACCTTAAAAAATATGATTCTGATTCCAATATGTTACCAAGTCTTTGAACTGATAATGCCAGAAACCTGTGCAGTCAATTGGCTTAATTTGATTTATTCATTAATTTTTACCGTGTATAGTTGACGTTCCTTTTATGGAAAGACCGGGACCCCCAAATATTGGCAAGAAAGCCTTACGACCCCATGTCTCCAGAAGGAGTTAAAAAATACAATTATGCACAGGGCAAATCTAGGCCTAATACATAAATGTTGGTTTAAAGGCTGGTGTGGTGCTTTATTTGCATGGTTTATTTTGAAATACACTACAGTTATGACTAACATGAAAATCATCCCATCCCATGTCCTGACCCCGATTTTTTGACACATTCAATGAAAGAAAAAAAAAAAACCTTAATTTACTTTGTATTTGTTTTTCTAGATTTGGTTAAGTGGTAGCCCACAAAGAGAAAGGAACAAGCGCAAAAAGACATTGACAAGGGGGCATTGCATTAAAGCCTTTGCTGTCAAAGTGCCGGCCATCCGATCCTTTTGAGTCTCTTTTAAGTGCGTCTATCGGTCATTAAGAATCTGTCAGGCTAGCTTTAGTATTAATCAGCAAGGCCCCGCAGTAGAAAACAATCACACGTAATCGCCAGCACTAAACCCTACTGACCTTCTCCTCTCTTACACAAACTCCCACTGAAAAGCTCTGTCATTTAAACTACCCTAGTCTCTGAGAGCACTTCACTTTACGTTTTTACGTGTTCCCCAGGACCAAAAGAGCATTACCAACCCAATATGTACTGCTGAAAAATAAATTAGCATTTTTCACAACGTACAAGGAGTGAGTTGTAGAAGTGGGTAGGAAACACTATGTTATATACTAAACAATACAGGAGATATAAGAGCATATTGTGTTGATGAAGAATACAAATATAAGTTTAATACTGAACATAAAGCAGTAGTTTAAAGGTTAAATTGTACTCTTCAGCCAATCCCCTCTTGAGTGTGCATTCGAGAAGATTTATTGTAGGGTACACCTGCAGTGGCATTCAAAGAGGGTTTGATTCTCAGCCAAGGGAACACACACTCTCTCTGGGTGGAGTCTGCATGTACCCCCCCTTTTCTGGGTACACCAGCATGCTTCTTATCCTTTAAAGACATGCATGTGTTAGATGAATTGATGATTCTAAATTGCTAAAAGTGATTGAATTTCAGACTCAGTGTCAAATCTTTGCGACTAACGGGGCATTGTCCAAGGTGTATCCTGCCTAAGGCCCATAGGCTCTAGTCACCCTAATCTTATCCTCCAGTATCCCTTTGCACAAAGTAGGATTAGATCATCCCACCACAGCACCTTTCTCTCTTCTCCACCACTCCACCTGGGAGTACATCGACAGCATGTCAACGTGACCTCAAAGCGAACGTGCTCAGAAATGGGATTGGCGATGGAGGGAGGAGTTTGGGGGGGCTGCTCCACCCTTGAATCCACCAGGAAATAAGAAAGGAGAATACATAAACGCTACTCATCATCTCCAGAGCAAGCTGCGTAAATGGCCGAGATGTGTGCAGAGTTATTATTGTGCCGAACGCATCCATCGTGTTCATTTATTAAGACAACGGCGATCAATACAGCAGACATATACACTGGCTACTGTTGACAAGATAATCTCATCATTATGAATTTGCCTTAGGTTGTCAGTAACATGAGCAATTGCAATGCTGATCTGGGATGACGTGCAAAGAGAGAAGGGAGGAGGCTTCAAAATCAAGTCTTGAAAAGGACGCAAAGGCAAGTTTTATTTTGTCTGTTTCTTTAAGTGATGCTCAGAGGGAGAGATAATAAAATACACCGCCAAAAGAGTCAATATGAAAACCGAGAAGGCGGCCATTGATCTGAATGTTTAAGGCTTGCAGGAAGACCTTTCCCAAGCATGAGACCAACTGAGTGCATCAATTAGATGACAAACCAAGCTAGCTATAACATTTTCAATACCATTAGCAATTGTCACGTCCACGGGTACCCTGAAGAGAGATACTGTGAAAGGTTTGATGACACTTAGTGGGTCTTTTTGTTTAGGCAATAACGTCTCTGAGCGGCAGCTCATTTGCGTCTCTGTTGCCACAAACATGGACCGGCCGCTGCAAAACAGTAGCTATCAATTCCCTGCAGACTCAGAGTGCTGCATACATGGGAATCAGATTTCAAACTGTGCTATAGATATAAGCAGGAACATGATGTGCTTCATTGTCCTTATTGAGTGCTCAAAAGCATGAAAACACACACTGGCATTTTACACTTTGGTGAATAATCCTGCTCACATTGCAATGCAAATTGTAGTTTCCAGATTGGACTACTGTAGCCTCCTCTACCCTATACACAGACAGGGAGACAGCTTGTTGTGACATGTAGTTGGGTGAAATTAGAGCAAATGGTAGTGTATCGTTGAGATCAATTACTCACATTACAGATGAAGCTGAAGAATTGCTGAAATGTAAAAGGCAAGGATATGTAAAGGAGGAAAGAGGAGTACATCACTTCTCTCATCCTAATGAGATAGAAGGTAGAGAAGCGGTGAGCATAACTCATTCTTGTTTCTGCAACACAAGCCTGGGGCCACAGTGAGAAGATGTGGCAGAAATAAAGGCTCTCTCACGTTGGACAAGTGCCAAAGCACAATAGAGTGAGTTCCACTTTGTTTGACTTTGAAAGTGTTTGATTTACAGCAAGGAGACCCAGCTGCTGGCAGTTCAAAGAAATACATGGGCACTGTGTGTACACTCTGTACTCTGTGCATCTCAGTACACATTAGAGAGAGGTCACCGGCCTCTATAGCTATTGACAGCCCCCCCGCTGTGCAAAGTGTTAAGTCAGAAGACTCCAGGAGGCAGCTAAGAGCCCTTAGGGGGCAGGCTGGCCAATAGAGAAGCCTATTCCAATCTAAAGGAACGAGAACGACCGGTGCTTCAGAGCACAGCTGGAGGTAGTGCAGGTACATCTGTGCTTGTGCACATATATATATACATCGATAGATGACAGATGAAACACTACTCTGGTTCTCTCTTGAGGGTCAGGAAAACAACTCTGTCAACCAGACATTGGATTGGAAAGAAGAGTTTGATCTGTAACCACTTAAAATGTCACTTTCCCCTTTTAGGGTAACCCAATCTTCACAATAGCACTCGACATGGTAACATGAAAAATTTTGACTCAACTCAGAAGAGCAGTGTCTAAAAGATGGAGTATTTTACTTTACTTAAAACGCACTGCACACAAACAAAAGATAACCTCAAAATGTCTTATTATCATGCACATGTCATCTCCAATAAGCTACCACTAACTGAACCAAGCAAATTGTTTTAATGTTTCCGGCCAATCTGACTATCACAGAGGTCGACTTGTGTTCTTATATCCGGTCTGTTTCTCTGCACTGACTAATAAATTGAAATTCCAATTCAGCCTACAGTATATTACCAGTTCGAGCAGTTAGCGTAATCAAATCAGAGCGTAGACGGAGGATGTACACATCTACAGTACGCGTGTTCTACAGTTTGTAGCAAGGCTAAATGGGTTTAGTGATATGCATAGTCAGGGGGCTACATTCATGGTAAATTATTTATCGGGGTTACTTGGGTTTTTGGGAAGCTATGAATAAAACATCCATCTCCTTAGCTGCCTCCAATCTCAGAAAAGTGTCCTATATACAAATGATATGAACTATTAATTGTGTAACTCTTGGAAGTTTAAACCAATTCTGTATTTTTTTTTTTAAATCACACACAGTAAAGAACCAAGATATAAGCTACAGTAGGAAGACTAAAACTGTATCTGATATGGAGCCAGAGACATCGGATGTTTATCGTGACATCTTGAGCTTTCCTCTGATTTGTTCAACCCTATTATTTACCAATGAAAGAGCGGAAAATAGCTGCCGTTTTGTTGTGTGTGCAGGGTGGTACTGCTCACGAAGTGTGATTTGCGTAAATGCATTTATCTTCAACTGAATAAATGAACCTTCAGTGTCAAGAATTCTTCGTTTCACTTAGATAAACATGTTAATTGAGCGAGTTTACCCTGGAGCAATGTCTAAGTGTTAACTAAGTTGTCTTTATCATAGGAACTTGGGGAGCAGTAGAGAAATACAAGTGGATGTTAATAATTCAGAAATCGTCCAGTGGTATGTACAGAAAGCATCAGGTTTCTTGGGGGCATGTCCATATTTTTTGCCAAAGGTGAGGTGAGAAGTTTATGCGTAATAATATATATCTTCATATCAAGTTCACTACTGGGATAAAAAAAGTCCACAATTTGTACTGTCCCTTAGGGAACAATTACTGCAAGTGCTTTAAATAATTTTGCAAAAATTTGTGGCGCAGAATAGTTTTAATCTAATCTTTCATAAATCACTCAAGTGTACAAAACATGTAGATTGGTCACTTAACATTATACCAGTGGTTACGCTAGAGTTAATTACAGGCTTCTGAAAATTCCGTCAACTTTATCCATTCTATATGAATTACTATGGTATTTTAACACCACGTGTATAATGCAGCTGCTTTTGTGTTGTTCATTTTTAATAACAGGGTAGGTTTAGTCAAACATTAGTAAATACTAGGCCTAAATATATTCCTCTGTGGTGGCCCTGCCTCTATGCAATATAAGCTTTTAAACATGAGAATAGTCTAACGTAACATAGCAAGGCAAGAGACGCACAAACAGACGCAAAGAGAGGCACAGAGAAAAGCACAGAGAGGTGCACAGAGAGACGCACAGAGAGACGCACAGACAGACACAGAGAGACGGACAGACATGCACAGAGAGGCGCACAGACAGACGCACAGAGACGCACAGACAGGCGCACAGAGACACACCGAGAGGCGCACCGAGAGGCGCACCGAGAGGCGCACAGAGAAGCTCAGAGAGATGCACAGAAAGACGCACAGACAGACGCATGGAACCGAGGTGGACTGCACACTTACGTGAGAGCGAGTGAAACGGGGCTGGAACCCTTGTTTTGCTGTCGTTCAGTAAGTTTGTTTTTAGCAGTGAGCAATAGAAAGCTAATACAGGCTTTGATACATGAGATGATTAGACAATGTAAAACCACTGCTTCATTTGAAATGGTCAAAATGACGGACGGCCAATTTTGGTCAAAGCTAAAAATATTCAGTAATTGGTGGAACATTCTCAGTTAACGTAATCTCGGCATTATATCACAGACAAAACAAAAATATCAAAGCATTTGTGTTGTGTGAACATTTGCGCTAGTGGCCTTCATTTGCCTTACCAAACTCAAACTATGGAAAGTTCCTCACAGCAGCAGTTATCAAAAGATGAAGGAAGAGCAGGAGAAATGAAATAAGGACAGCTTTTTCTATTCATTGCCTCAGTACCCACTGAAGTGTAGGATTTCAATACAATATACAGCAGGGGCTTTGATAACACGTTCCCGTCAGAATCCTTAAAAAAAACAAGCAGAAACTAGCCTCACGAGCATCTGTGTGTTTGTGTGCGAGTTGGAGGAAGGGTGTTTCAGGGTTCGGACAAATGCAAGATTGTCACGCTCATAAAGAGAGGGACTCTGTCACGGAGGCTGCCAGCTAAAGGCTTAAATCACATGGCTGGAATACACAATGACTTCCCACCCACACACATATACACTCTTTCTAAATTATGCAGAGAAGGGCCAATCCTGGAATCATCCATTCTCAACATCTGCTCAAGATGCATTGTTAGCATGATTATATTATACCTAAACAAATCAAAGCACTGCATACTAGATCCTTCTATGTGGTATAAAGGCAAGCAAATATTCTTGGCCATGGCACTTAACTATCTTATACCATTGCTTACATGTACTTGAAGGGTTTATGGGCTCTTAAATATGGTGAGAAATGGATTCCTCAATATTACTGAAACACAACAATAAATTGTTTCCCCTACCATTATATTGGTATACACCCCCCCTACAATGGCATTTTAGGTTAGTTATTTTTTATATAGTGCAAACAAAAATAATGTAATTATGGCTAGGCACTTTACATCTACAGCAGTTCATCAAAACACAGTCTGCATAGTTCTGCATAACAATACAATTAAGATAGGAAACTTGTAATGTATACATTAATGCATATTACTTAATTTATTTCTTAACATTGTATTAGCTGTCCTGCAGACCCTCTATATGAGAGCTGTCACTGTCAAGTCATCACTGAGCAGTGTTCCCTTTCTCCTTGACACTGTCATCTCAGTGCCATGCTACAAAAAGGCAGAAAGGCGCCACCTAAAGGCAGATTTTATAGTTTTCTGTCACCCTTCTGCCTTTATCAGATACAGAACAGTGGATGTCCTACACATTTCTTTTTATGGGATATTTTATATTACTGGATCAAAACAAATCCACATAATCTAATGGTCCATTTTAAAGTAATGATGTAAATAGATGTCTGATTACAATGGGGGCAGCTTCAAAGAGTAACTTGTGAAGCAGGTTTGGCACAGCTGCTCAGGGCATAACATAATGTGGGACAAAATAAAAATCACTGAAGACTGTGTGGGCACTTTAGAACGATTTACTGCAATCCCTTCTTCCTGTGTGCACCGTACATGGAGGAATTCTGCAGCAGATTGGTTTTAACCTTGATTCCTTGCTAAGTAATTCCCTTCAACGCCTTAAGCAGAATTAGGTATCATTACGTATCATCCGTCTCTTTATCCTGTGGAATTCTCTTTACAACTGAAATGCGGCCCTCCAGTGGGCTGGTTGCTGGCGCTGTGGTGACAATGATAAGGGCATCAGACCTACACATATTATTCCTGCCCTCTCTCCCAGTGAGCAGCTCCAGACTGTCTGACAGTGTACCGCTATTAAACATCATTAGGGGGCTAGCTGCAGTGTGGACTGAAACTGAAAGTTGCAGGCTGCAAGTCGCTCTGAGGAGTAGGTGTGGATGAGGACAGCTGCTCTGAAAACGGTTTGTGCTACTGTTGAATCCAGCATGTTATTGTACCTTTACTTAAGTTTCTATTGTCGAATAGAGCGAGTCTACTTTCAGATGGAGTGGGTGTCTCAAAGTCACATACGCCAAAAAATCAGTCCATGCGTGTTGACTTTAGCAAGTGACATATTTAGTAGATAAAATTAATTTCTAAAAAATATCATTTATATTTTATAAAAGATAAACCAATTTCTTTTTTATATACATAAACCGATGTGGTCATGTTTAAAAGAGTGCACTCATTAAACACTGGTTTTAGTTGATTCAGGCTATCACATGTAAGCGCTAGTATACAGACGATATTGCCAGATTACTTGTTGCAGTGCTCACATGCGTCCCTCATTTTTTCCTCTCTGTTCAGGGGCAAAACCCTAAGGGCCGTATGCATGTGGGCAAAAGCTTGTGTGATCCGCTGTTTATGAGAGATGTTATCATGCACAAATTTGACCGCAGGTAATTAACACGACTCCTTCAGTACCGATAGGAGGACCGTTGGGCTTAACGTCATTCTGGTCCTGGGTTTTGGCACCCATCCCTTATTGCGAAACCTGTACTCCTTTGTGGAAATGAGGCTAAAAGTGCTCTTGTGAAACTTGTGATACACTCTACTTTATCAATCTCTGTATTTATTTTTCCTATTTAACCTTCTCTTCTGGCAACCGCGGTGACAGATGGGCTGAGAGGCCTTGGGATCGATGGGAGGGGAATTCTGTCTTTGTTTCCTGACATTTTTCCCATAGCCACTCTCTTCTGACTCGGGTTACTTACTGTCCACGCATAGGAAGACAGCAGCCGGCACAATCAGGGGATAAAGAGAAAAGTGATATGCTTCGGTACAGCTTCTGAAGAAACTTAATGCCTCTGGCCATCTCCCTCTACACAGGTTTGTGTTGAATAATACAACAGAGCGCCCAGCATGCCTCATGCATTCAGCGCCGCATATGTAAACAAGACACTAGGAACGTGTCAGCGGCCGCTCTGTTAGGAAGTCTGAACAGGAAGTGCACAAAATTAGATACACCAGCCTTCCAAAGTCTTCATCATCAATATATTAGTGCAGCACAATATTAGAAACAATAGAATAGTGATATGAAACAATGTTGAAATCTGCTAAACAATATTGCAATACATTTAGCTTCTTGCATTAACAATACTGTGTTACAATATATTGTGGAATCCTAATTACTATAGAACTAGAAACATTGGAGAAGCAGGCTGCAATAGAGTTGGACCAGCAATTAGTGTGTCCGCTGCTTAGGAAGCCTTAACGGTCTCTGAGCTGACCCTTGCCCTATGCAGCTGGCTCACAATAAAGCCAGTCCCAGGGTTGAAAGTGGGAACAACAGACAGTGGCCTCGCTCCCTGGTGAGAACACGTCACATCTGATCATAGCCATGGTCACATCCCTGTCCAGTGTGAATAGAGGGGCTAGAAATGACTGGGTATGGACTAATCAACAGTGTAATAGTTGGGGTCAATTAGAATCTAACCACAAGGACATTCCTCTCCAGTGCTGCCAAATTCCATAAATCAAAGTAGCCATTACTACTAGAGCAACAATAGCCAAGGCCAAATGTAGCAATATCTTATCTTCCTACTATCTAGAGCAGGATTGGGCAAACTGTGGCCCAGGGGCCACATGCAGCCCTTCGGTCTTTTTAATCCGGCCCGCCAAGCAGTTTCTCATATTTTTTAAATTAGAAAATATTGGCAATTTATCACTCACGTTGTAATAACCTGCAGTAACCACAGACATATTATTTCACTGAGGTCCGATCGAAGGCTGAATGTCTCATTTGTCAAGAAATGGTTGCAACAAAGAATAGATGATCAGCCGGCCCACTGGGCACATTTTTAAACCCCGTGTGGCTTTTGAGTCAAAAAGTTTGCTCACAACTCAACAAATACAAATCAGGACTGAAGCCGCCAGGCAAAGTAGGTTTCAACCAGGGCTAATGACTAAACCAGGTGTATGAGATTCCAGGCATAACCAGATCTTAAGTAGGACTAAAAGACTAAACAATTACAAATCAAATTGTGACTAAGTCAGGTCTAAACTAGGACAAAACTCACTTCTAAAATCAGGATTAAGGATTAAACCAAGAATGAATCAGAATTAAACCAGATCTAAACTGATCTGTTGAGGCAGAAAGATTTTGTAGCACAATTCTGTGTACACTGACCATAACACAAATACTAATTGATCCAAAGTAACCATCTCGCTCTTGTGCTTCATACTCCTGCCTTAACCAAGTCTTAATCCTTGTCTGACACAACAGACTTTTAATGAGCTTAAGGCCAAAGACACAGAGAAGTTATCACGTTAGAAGCTTACACACCAAAGTACTCAGAATAAAGACGTCTAAAGTAGCCACGGAAATAAGAACAATCTGCTAATCTCCGGGGATTAAAGCCACTATTAACAAGGGGTGTATTTAGGACAAATCGTGTTCAAGTTACAGACACTGCTGTAATATATGGTATTATTAACACTGGAAAGAAGGCAGGCAGCAAGCAGAAATGTGCTGTTGCTGAAGTAAGGCCATGCACAGATGGAGAGTGAAGTCTATTATTAGGACTATGAGGAGCCATTGTTAATGTAAACAATTAAATCAGTATAGTAAATATATAAAGAGTGCACTTATCTCAAAGCAGTTTCACCATAAATGCTCTAACTTTGATTATATTACTGAACACACTTGATTTGTAATGTGTAAATAGAAATGTACCTTAATATACATTGTTTATATCAATAACATGATCTAAATAATCACCTATTAGTTTTCACATACAGTCATACTTGTAGGCTTTGGTCTGCATGTATTCTAGATTTAGAGAAAGCACAGAGTTTATAACAATATAATATATATATATATATAGGAGCTGAGGTCATGATGCCCAGTCTAGAGTAACACGCATACACATATCAACGGGAGAAGATGAGTCCAAAATTCCCAATTGAGTGTGACAAATGAACATCTTTGGCATGTATATAACAAAGAATATCCTGGCTTCATTGATGTCTTGTCAGTTAACAGAATATAACATAATTTGAGGTCATCATGCCCAATCTAGGGTCACACCCACTAAAATAAGATTATTCCAAAATCACAATTGAGTGACTAATGAAAATTTTTCACAGGGACAGTGATTACAAAAGGCTGCTGTGACATATTTCGAGCACAACAGTTGTGTGTGGATGTCACAGAGCACCAGAATGACTGTTTAATCCGTCTAATGCTTACCCCACCCACCCATCTCTTCTCTCTGTGCTCACGAGCCTCCGGGCTTCTGCCTGCCCTTGTATTTTCTCTTCCTTTCTCAGAGCAGATATAGGAAATAGCATTTTTGGTTTGGATTGTGATGGGTGTTGAAACAGTGGCATAACAGTGAAGGAGGAAAAGTGCAATTTCTCTTACCTGTATAATAGACATGCGGTTAGTAGGTGTGTCTGTAGTGCTGGTGACTGGGCTTGTGAAGCTGGTGTGGCATCCCACGTGGCCTTGGGGCACGCTGAGGTTATTGGCAGTGGGTTTGAGATACATGACCTCTGACCTTGGTGAGCTGAGGGGCAGGCGTGTCTGGTAGTCAAAGTACATGGGAGAGGTGGCCAAGGAAGGACTGCTTACCACATTCATAACATTCATGGCATCGCGCTCCTCCACCTCGCTCTGCACCAGCATGATGTCGTTCTTGTTTATCTTCTTCTTCTTGCCCTTCCCCAACTGAGGATGTGAGTACTCTGCTATTCGACAATTATAAGTTCGAATTTCCTTATTTTCTCTCTTGCATTTGATTGCTATAGTCACCATGGCAGCTAAAAGCATTATAGATATGATGCTTAGAGTCACAATTAGCGGCAAAGACATATCCCAGTTCTGTCTGTCCGTTACATGTGGTGCTCCGCCAGAGAGAGGTCCATTGGAAGCTTTGATGATTAGTCTAGCTGCAGCAGTGAGAGTCGGCCTGCCATGGTCTGACACCCGGATGATAAGCTCCACATTAGGGCTAACGTCCTCCCAAAAAGGGTGGGCTGTTCTCACTTCCCCCGTCACAGGATCTATCTGAAAAAGGTTTTCTTCATTGCCATCTGAGATTTCATACGTGAGTCTCCCGCTTTCACCATAGTCATTGTCCACGGCTCTCACTGTAGTGACAATGTAACCAATACCGACATTGCGAGGGACATGGATTTCAGCCGTATCGTTCAGAAGCAGAGGAAGAACTATGACCGGTATGTTGTCATTGACATCCAAGACGCTGATACGTACTGTAGCATTGCTCTCAAGGTGTGGAGAGCCAGCATCTTTAGCCAGAACTTTAAAATCAAAATATTTAATTTGTTCATAGTTGAAAGATCTCACTGCATATATAGCTCCATTTGCAGCATTCACATTGACATAAGTGTTGACATCTCCACCGCTAACATTAGAGTTTATAATACTATAGTATACAGTGCCGTTTTGTCCAAGATCTGGGTCATGGGCCAGAACGGAACCAAGAAACTCCCCGGGGATGTTGTTCTCCGGGATCTGGAGCAGGTAAACTGACTTGGTGAAGCAGGGAATATTGTCATTCTCATCCAGGATCTTTACTGTAAATGATTTGGTGGAGTTCAAAGGAGGGTTTCCGTTGTCTTTGGCCACAATAGTGACATTGTACTCATCCTGCATTTCTCTATCCAACGGTCTGTCCGTCACCACTGTATAGAAGTTATCATAGTTTTCTTCAAGTTTGAAAGGGACATTTCCGAGCACTCTGCACTGAAGCTGCCCATTCCTACCAGAGTCCTTGTCTGTGACACGAACCAGTGCAATGACAGTGCCTGGAGGTGCTGCTTCACTGATGGCCCCCTGTCGCACCGACACAAAGCCTATAGATGGCCAGTTATCATTCCTGTCAAGCACTTTAACTGTGACTTTACAATGGCCTGGAATTGGATTGGGACCTAGGTCCTTTGCCTGGACGTCAATCTCAATAACTGGACTCTCTTCGTAGTCAATTTCACCCTGAATCTTTATGACCCCTGTCCTGGAATCTATGGAGAACAGCTCACGGATCCTCTCTGGGGCATAGCCACTAAAAGAATAGACTACTTGTCCATTGTTGCCCTCATCAGGGTCAGTGGCATTTAAATCAATTAAAACTTTACCAGGGGGTGAATTTTCCGGAATTTCTACCACATATGAGGGCTGGTCAAAAACAGGACTGTTGTCATTGGAATCAATAACTTTTACATTTATCTGCATGGTACCTGATCTGGGATATTCCCCGCCATCAGTAGCCGACAAAATAAGCGTGTGATGGCTCCGTTCTTCTCGGTCCAGTGGACGTTGAATAACTAATTCTGGGAATTTAGTGCCATCCCCACGGGATTTGACCTCCAAGGAGAAGAGATTGTAGTCATCACGTGTTATTTGATAGGTTTTCAAGCCGTTTTCCCCTGCATCTGGGTCGTGCGCGCTGGTCAGTGGAAAGCGCGTCCCCGGCACAGCGTTTTCAGAAATGTCAATATCAATCTGATCTGAGGGGAACGTAGGAGAGTTGTCATTGATGTCCTGAATGTCTATTTTGATCATACAGATCTCCTTGTCGTTGGCAAACACCTCCATTGAAAGCTGGCACTTGGGATTCCTCTTGCACAATGTTTCCCTGTCGATCCGTTGCTTTGTGTACAGCAGTCCACTCTGAGGGTCCACATCCATGAGATGAGGCGCAGAGTTCTCCAGCACCCTGAAGTTGGCTTTCTTACCCTGTCCTCCCTGCCCCATTTGTTCCAGTCCGAGTCTGGCATCTTTGGCTATGTTCCCAATTACCGTTCCCGGTCCCTGCTCTTCTGGGACCGAGTAATTCAAGTTTTTTAAAGTCAGGGCTTGAGCCCACAAGAGAAGGAAAAAGAAAATAGAAAGATACATCCCCACGCTGTGAAGCTTTTACAGTCTTGTTTTGTATTTATTCTTGCCTTGACCTGTTGACGTCTCCTTCAGATTGGCTCGTTCTGTAACTCAGGTTCTTATAAATAGTTCTGTTCATTATCCGAGGCCTTGGCATTTGTCTTTGTGGATTGTCTTTGCTGCGTCTTTCTCTCTTTCACAAATCTGTGGTGCCACTGAACACCTAATTTATATTCAGCCGAGTGCTCCGACTCATCTGAGCAGTAATAGCGATCCAGTCTCCAACCAGAATAGTCATTGTAAATGTTCCCTCACACCACCTGCAGAGGGAGAGCACAGGGGGGAGAAGATGATATTAAGTTAATGTATGTATGCCATTTACTTGCTCAAACACAAAAACTGCTATATTAGCTGTTCTGCCAGTAAGAAACCAGATCTACCGCTGAGCCCAAATGAAACAAGGCTCATGTGTAATTCATCTCCACAATTATGGTGGAGCTTGTCAATTAGTTAACCTTGGGAAGACACTGTGCGCTGCCTGATGCATGGGGAAATAATTATTCGCGTTACAACTTACATTATGGTAAACACACGACGAAATGGAGTTTTACCCTCTGTCCCTAATGTGCCATAAATGACCTGACCTCAGTGGAATAATGATCTGATCACACATGATGCCACATGGAATATGGCAACTTTAATAACATGGATGGAAAATAAGAGATGGTGGCCTATTGTATTGCATTTTTGAATAACTGTGTCTAAAATGAGCTTCTTACATGCATTAACAAATCCGCCTAATCCGGATTTTTAAAATGAGCCTTATAGAAATTCAGAAAATGAGCCGCCAACATCTCAGCACAGCCGTGTAATTCTCTCCACTGCCTTCTCTTTCTGTCTCTCACTATGGTATTCAACGGTGCTTGTGAAAAAGCTGTTGCGTCTGGATGCAGAAGGGAGGATTGTGAAATGACACAAATAGAAAATCAAACGCTTGATAATGCAACTTACCAAATCAAAGCGAGATATCCAAGCGCAAAAAAATCGTGAGAAAACAGTCCATCAGCTCCAGTGTGGATTCAAGGAGAGTTGCATCTTCTGTTACCACTTTATATAGAGGTACCACCCGTATCCTTCTGCGCAGGTGAACGGGAGAAGCTACAAGCCTCCCACAGCACAGACAGGCTACAGAGTCGGGCGGAAAAAATGGGGGAAAAAAGTGCTTCAGAAAAGTATGACTGTAATGTCAATGAGCTGAAGTCCTCTCCGCTGTCTGATTAGGATGCAGCGGCTTGCCCTGAGCCTGCAGTGACTCACCGCTATTCAGAAGAAGAAACTGTTCGCGAGATATTCAGTGTAAAGAAGAAAAAGCGTGAACATCCACGAAGGTAAATCCAAAGTCTGAGTGTTTGCGGTCAGCGGTTTTTACGCAGCTTTTACGCGTTGTTTACGGTGGTGACAGACTGGATCCGGTATAGTGGCATTTTGTCCTTGTCCGCTGTCCTCTTCCTTAAAAGTCCATTACGCACAGAATGGAAATAAAAAGAGCGGAACATGTAATCACGAACAAGCCCGCATCCTGCAACGACTCTGCTTGAAGATGTCAGTGAAAAAAGACGAGAATAAATACGCACAGTTTCGTTGTTTAGTATTTCCAACACGTAAAGTAGCCCTAAGCACACGGAGCGCTTCCTCTCACTGACTGAACTCCGGACACCGCATGGTGCATTAAACATTGTCGCTACTCCTCCGGCAGCCAATAGATTTGAAGAGGTGGGAAGAGAAGGAGGGATTCAAAAGGCGCTTTGGGTACAGACTACAAATGATTGGTGGCCCCCAGTTCACCGGTAGCGGCATCTGTATTTTTTCAAATCACGCACGTCCTTGTTTACAATAAAGGAAATCGTGCGTTAGACACGGTTTGCCACAGCCGTCTAACACAAGAGGCTTTACATTTGAATAAAGTCATCCATCAAGTCAAGAAGTCTGTGGAAACGGTGTATGATCAAATAAACATGTGCGCCAACGCTCTAAACGTAATCCTGTAGCATATTAGTAACGATTTTACATAAGATTTGCCTATATTTTAAGTGCTTTTGCCTATAGAGTATACAACTACAGACACATATTTGTTTCCATGTATTCTTTTTGATTTTATTGTAATAATATATGTCCAGTCCATAGTAAATTGAACTGCTTGTAAGATATTTATTATAGTACAAAAAATGGACCACCTTCTCAAACTGCATTCTCTATATCATTCTGTCCCATTATGGAATTTTGCAGATAAAGACCTACATGTCGAGAGAAAATCTTTGCTTTTCAAACGTGAAGGAACAGTGTAGAGTATGATCATATTTGCATGTTTGCCATGCACATCTATTATTAAGCAACAAGAGTCACAATGAATTAGTAAAGCATTTTTTATGAAGACAAGGACCAGATTGGGTCCCAGGCCACATGTTGGAAACTATAACGAAAGGCTACAGCAAAGACTCACTGACTAAATGCATATTCTTAAGCTGTCCATACTGAGGCGATGATCTCCCGCCTGTGGTTGGATGGGTTTTCCCAAGTCACTCATCTCCGTTCTTTTGATGTGCATGGACCATTGCCTGTAGACCGTTGGACCTGAGTTTGGGCGACTGAGCAAGTTGAATCTGTGTCGGATGACAGATTCAAACAATCCATCATAAAATACATCTTTTGAGACACAATAGCATTAGTGTGCAGTAGTTGCAAATGCTGAAAAGTCACTTTCATTTTCTATCTCAGCCTTGTGCAATAATAGGGTATTTTGTCTGATGCCTTGTAATTCTGTTTTATCAAACTTCAAAAAATAGGCACACACAGCAGCACTTTATTGAGCAATGACAAGATGAAGAAATGGACCAGAATAATGGTAGAAGAAATGGAGAAATTGCATTCATTTTATTTTTAGCACAACAGACTGACATAATAATGTTTCTTTACTGTTTAAGATGCTAAATGCTCTCTAATTATAATGCACAGAACAGGGTATAGGCGACATAAGTCAGTCACATCCCCTAACTATCCCTAGAGGCAAAACATGAATATGCATACAGAGATCAAAGTCACTCGTCCTGTATATTAACACATTAGTATGGCAATGGATTTGCTTAAAGACTCACATAAAAATATCCTGCCGCAATCTGCTGGAAACACGCTGTCACACTGTCATATCACCACCGTCATCACAAAGTTTCAAAATGCCCTTCGTTTGGCACTGCTATTTCAACATGTCAGCTTTGTTCTGGATAATCATGTAGGTTGTCCGTGTATAAACATGGGTCTCAACCTCCATGACTTTCCCAGTGACCTTTCTCCTGACAGGGCAGGATGACAAGGGTGGCAGAATCGTTCGTTAGTCAAATGGCGACCACAGCTTAGCATTATTAAACACAGTCTTTGATGTACTAATGTCAAGATGATGAGAACTGATGAAGGGAAATGCCACATCACTGTCTCGGCCACTTGCTCTGCAGCGAGCCAGTCTCCTGTTTGAGTCTAGTCAAATTACGGTAGTTGCATATTACTGTTTTAAATATCTTGATCTGTCCTAAAATATGATTTATTTTTAGGTTTGAGACATTTATGTTGTATTATAAGGTGGTGAGTCAATGTACAGAATATCTTGTAAATTGAACTCTATTGGTACGAGTTAAAGGGTAATGGAATTTGGAATGAAAAAAAATCACATATTGCAATGGAAATAGATTATTTGTATTTTCAAAGCAAATTAGATTTTTCCAAATTACATTTTAGGTTTAGTTATGGCTTCTCAGGAACTTTCAGTAAAGAGCAGGAACACTTCTCTATTCTGTGGAAAATAAACTAGCATTTGTTTGCTCAACAGTGAAACCTGTTTTGTTAATACATTTGCAAATTTGGGAGGAGAAGCTACATTCCTCCCAAAGAACCACTACAGTTAAAAGACATATGTGCATAATTAGCCTTGGACAGTGCCACACTTGTTTGTGTCTTGTTACCATTTGTCAGAGAGGTGGAGTGTGACTAAAAACAGTCGCCCTGTGTCAGCACTATTCCCAAAAACTACCTCCACAGAATTCCCCAAACAACCTGTTTTTTCCACACTGCATTAAAAATCACCTGCCTTCGTGAAATGTCACCAGTCCTGTCTGAGATAAAGCCAGGCTTTAGCAGCTTTCTTCATTAGCCCAATTAACAGCCCTCAGGAAACACACATCAGAAAGTATATTTGGGACGAGCGGTTGCTTAACAGCGGCATTAAAACCTTATTTGGTGAATTAAATTTCACTATAATGGGCAATAGCCTTTCTTCAGGTGGTAACAAGAGACAAGGCTATTTCCTGCTTCCACTTACTCAACTGTTTTTTTGAAAATTTCCAAAAGTGTCTGATTTCACTTATTTTTCCCCGGAGCAATGCAAACCTCTTTGACTTGAAAGAAATTAAAGCCATGAAGCCTGGCACTACAGAGCCTGAGCACTTTCCCTGCAAAAATCAAATAAAAAAATCACAGCTGACTTTTTCACATGGAGAGTTTTCCACGAGCAAACTGTCATCTCTATCACCATCTTACACGTTGTCTCCCACATAAATTCCTCCATGATGCCATCTAAATCTGCAGCTCTCTTCTACTCAGCCTTGCAGAGAGTGGAGAAGTGGTGCTTTGTTTATGTGATTTTGCTGGGGTTAGGCAGTGAGAAAACCCACTTACTGCAACTGCTGGTGTCTGTGATCACATGAAAGTGCCCGAATTTTATAGCGCCTATGGTTTCAACTGAATTGTAATTTTTTTACTTTTTTATTTTTATAAAAATCTATAAATTGATATGTAGTGCTCAAAACTATCTGACCTTGTTCAATGAAGTTGATAAATATGATTTTACTTTAGTCCTCTACAGCAACTATCAAATCAGAGTTTAATATTAATAATAATGCATTAGTTTTATATAGGGCTTTTCTCAACACTCAAAGACGCTTTACATTACATTCTTCATTCACTCCACAGTCACACCTGGTGGTGGTAAGCTACTTGTGTATTGTGGGTGCGTGGCTTCTGTCAGTGTGCCTACAGCCCCTCTGACCACCACCAAACACCAATCACACAACCACATTCATTGGCAATGTGGGTTAAGTGTCTTGCCCAGGGACACAACGACAGTGTGCGCTCGGATGGGGACTCAAACCACCGACCCTCTGGTTGAAGGACGAGCACCTACCCCACTGCGCCACTGCCACCTTTTCTGAATGTAAAAAAAGTCGGGATTCAAACTCATTACTCTTGGATGAGCTGTATAAGCCCTGTTTACGCACTACAGCTGAAAACATGAACTAACAATCTTAAATTTCTCATTGTTGAATCTTGGTCTAACTCATGCATTTAAAAATCCTACATACTGATAATCATGGTTAACTGATCTATTTACACAGAGCAACCCTCAACACACCAAAGGCTGATGCAGAGTGGAGACAGCAGTTGTGAGAAGGCCAGTAGAATAAAATAAGTGCACGTCTTAATTAATCAGAGCACATCCATTTCCCACTTCACAATCACTGAAACTCTTCATGTTTTTTCCTCCTGTTTGGCCTCTGTGGAGAATGAAGGGTGAACTGGTCTGGTGCCTGCAGACAGCCCATGGCATTGCTGTCTCTATTAGCCCCATGCTGGCAGACCTTTACTGTTGACAATTGAGAACATCTCCCATAGACAACTGGAACAGTCTTACACAGCACTGTTGAGACATTGTGACCCGTCCTTACTCTGACTTTTGTGCGTTGTTCAACTTTGTTCAGTCACTTTGGTCTTTTTGTTCAGATGTATTTTTCAAACAGCCTGGCAGTGTGTTATTTTAGTAATCCCAACACTGTTTCTGTCTGTGTGTTTTTTTTAGTCTCCCAACAAGCCTACAGTGCCCCAGGACAAGATTCGTCCTCTGACCAGCCTGGATCACCCACAAAGCCCTTTCTATGATCCTGAGGGGGGCGCTATCACTCCTGTGGCAAGAGTGGTGGTGGAAAGGATCGCGAGAAAGGTCTGTTACTATTTTCTATGACCATTTTATTCTTGTGTATAGTTCCATTTTGATTATGGAGGCCAGTTAAATGTATATGTTAAAATAAGAGGCTATTCAATTCTATTCTAGTAGGCACATATTTATTGCAGGCAGGTTTTGACAATTTGTAAGCAGTTCGTTAGTGACATCTAGAGGCAACAGCAGGAAATTCACCATGTTATAAAGGAACAGACTGGTTGTAAAAAACAAAAAACAAAGATAACATCCACATTGTTTTCCAATAATGTTCAATTATGGTGGTTGTCAACAGGGTGAACAGTGCAATATTGTACCAGATAATGTGGATGACATTGTTGCAGATATTGCCCAGGAGGAGAAAGAAGAAGGTATGTCTCTCTGTCCGAGCTCGATCGAATACTGTTAACTCAGAACCTGACCTATAGAAAATCCTTTTTGCAGATGACACTCCTGAAACATGTATCTACTCCAACTGGTCTCCATGGTCAGCCTGCAGTTCTGCTACATGTGAGAAGGGCAAAAGGATGAGGCAGAGGATGCTGAAGGCTCAGCTGGACCTCAGTGTGCCCTGTCCACACACACAGGACTTTGAGCCATGCATGGGACCTGGCTGCAGCGATGAAGGTGAATCTATAGTTAATAAATGATGAAATCAGTATACAAGCTGTATTCTTTACTATAAGAACTATAAATAGGATTTTTAGAACCCACTGATTGTATATACTGATTGAATGCGTTAATCCCTAAGACTACCATTTTAAAGGTACTCTCTAAAATTGATCAAAGTCTGCAAACATCACACACAGGACCAGCTAACATATGCTTCCTGTCTGCAGATGCCTCGACCTGTATGATGTCAGAGTGGATCACCTGGTCCCCCTGTAGCCTGTCCTGTGGGATGGGTACACGTTCTCGGGAGCGTTATGTGAAGCAGTTTCCTGACGATGGCTCGGTCTGCACCCTCCCGACTGAGGAGACTGACAACTGTGTGGTCAATGAGGACTGCTGTGAGTTCACACATTTGACAAACCCAATTGAAAGTTTATTATGTATTAGATACAGTAAGTTGATGTAATTTTCTTCTATCTATACTGTAGCTCCCAGCGGTTGCCTGGTAACTGAGTGGGGTGAATGGGACCCGTGCAGTGCCACTTGTGGTCATGGGATGAGGCGTAGAGAGCGATTGGTGACGATGAATCCCGCCGATGGCTCCATATGTGGGACTGAGCTGCTGGAAAGAGAGAAGTGCATGATGCCAGAGTGCCGTGAGTAATAACAGCATGTTCAGGGCTACACCTCCCACTCTTCAAATCTGGTGACAATTGCTTTGGTTGGAAAATGACTGTACTTCTGTGAGCCCTGTCAGACAGACCATTTATCAGCATTAGTCTGCATTTTAATTAATGACCAATTCTCATACAGCATAAGACTAGACACTATATAGTGTTTTCACAATATCTGAAACAAAATATTGGTAAACGCATAGTATCACTTGATACTAAATGTATCTCAATAATTCAATAATGTAAAAGTCCTTCATCTGGCAGTTGTAGGCTAAACGACACCCTTCATTTTAATGGTTTTTAAGGAAACCTTGTCTAGTTTTGATTTACTCCTCGGTTATGTCTTGGTTTTATAATAATAATGCATTCATTTTATACAGCACTTTTCTCAAGACTCAAAGCCGCTTTACATTACATTATTCATTCACTCCACAGTCACACCTGGTGGTGGTAAGCTACTTGTGTAGCCACAGCTGCCCCTCCAACCACCACTTCATTCATTCATTCATAGGCAATGCAGGTTAAGTTTTTTGCCCAGGGACACAACGACAGCGTGTGCTTGGATGGGGACTCGAACCACCGACCCTCTGGTTGAAGGGCGAGCACCTACCCACTGCACCTGGTTTTAGACTTGGTTTTAGACTTGGTTTAGTTCTGGTTCAGTCTTCTAGTATTGTCTAGTATTGATTTACACTCTATTTTAATTAGTAAATCCAAAATGTTGTTATACCTGCTGTGTGCATATACAGCAATACTCAACATAGTAATGCATGCTATTCTAACATTGTGCAGGCCATTTAAAAATGTAGTGTGTATTTCCTAAAATTGCCTTTCATTTATACTGTTATGCTCTGCACAGACACAATCCCTTGCCTGTTGTCTCCATGGTCTGACTGGAGTGACTGCAGCGTGACATGTGGGAAGGGACTGAGAACACGGCAACGCATGCTCAAGTCTCCTGTGGAGCTGGGGGACTGCACAGAGGAGTTGGAGCAGACGGAGAAGTGCATGCTCCCAGAATGTCGTAAGTAATAAACATCTCCATTTATAACCATCTCTGCTGGAATGAAGCATGACACAACCCCAAGGAACAAGAATTGATCATATCCCAAAGAAGGGTTCGTTCACACAAACACGGTATCTGGAGGTTGTTTATTTTGTCTGCTGTCTTTTATGGTAACACATACATATGTCTTTAGAAACTGACAGCCTACACAGGTGCTATTGACTGGATCATCAAAAATACTAATACATGGTGTCCCTAATAAAGTGGCCATTGATAGTGTTATATCTTGGTTATTATTTCATATATTCCTGTTTGTTGCAGTCAGTACAGCCTAATGTTATACAGTATAAATACTGTCAAACCTGCAGAAAACAAGTACATTTAATCCATAGTAAATTGACCTATATTACAGTAATCCACTGTTCTTTTCAGCCGTTGACTGTATCATGTCAGACTGGAGCGAGTGGTCAGAGTGTAATAAGTCCTGTGGGAAAGGGCACACCATCCGGACTCGTATGGTGATGATGGAGCCACAGTTCGGAGGAAACCCCTGCACCGAGACCATCCAGAGGAAAAAGTGTAAGGTCCGAAAGTGCACCCGCGGACAGGCCAATAGTGACGAGAAGAAACGACGGAGAGAACAGAGAGAGAAGAGGAGGAGCAAACAGGGCCAAACTGAAGGGGCATCTGAACATCCAGGTTTGAGACAATGAAGAACTCTTTTACTAGAACTGTTCATTAGTCAAATTACTATGTTCAAATCAAACTAAAAGTACTTATATTCCCAAATAATACAAAATAAAATGGAAACCAACAAAAACCTTGTGTTGACAAACCAGGACTTTAACCACGTCTGCCTTTCACCAAGATACTGCAACATGCATCACTGTATCCAGAGAGTGGTCTAGTATGGGTAGTATCAAAAGTTGATCAGAATATATAACTAAGCAAACAATTCCATATGCCATTCAAAGTCTCTCTTGTTTGGTCCAATATATCATTAAACAATATCAGAAAATTACAATTGGTGCAAAACAAAACAGCAGATCTGAAATGTGGTATTGGTTGAAAATGTAAAATGACAGAAATACATCTGTTAAACTGTGGTTTTCTGGTGTTACCTTTATGAGATTTGTGTTTGTTCTTTCTTTCAGGATGCAGAATGAGGCCTTGGTCAAGTTGGACAGAATGCACCAAATTGTGTGGTGGAGGAATCCAAGAGCGACTGATGACAGTCAAACAAAAGTCCAAGACTGCTCAGCTGTCCAGCTGTAAGGACAGAAAAGAGATCAGGGCGTGTAACGTACACCCGTGTTAGGACGTGACACGAGTGTGTAATGATCCGTGCACGCCGTAGGGCTCAACACGTGGATGTGTTTAAAACTAATACAAAAAAAAAAACACCTATAATTAAACAGCAGACATGAACCTCTAGGGTCTAAATCCAGAAAAAAATACTTGTAGGTGTTTTCTTGTGGGCCTATAATAAACCTGTAGGCTTCAAGTGAAAACAGAACACCAAAACACACTGTTCTGTGCTCACATACACTGATGCACACATCACACAAAGATTACTGTAAACATGTCGTATAATGTCTTATAAGCACACATTGATTTAATGAAGGGATATTGTGGTATGACTAATTAGTAAAGTATATTCCAGATTTTAAAGCACAGGTGCTGAGCCATTCCAGTATTTTATACAGTATGCCTTGTTCAGTTGTTTCTAGAACTCAAAAAACACAGTTGACTTTTTATCCAGCGATATTGTTGTACATGTAGATGCACTACAGCTGATGAAACCGTTATGATTTTTAGCATTAGAGGTTTGTGCATTTTGATAAGAATGTGTCCCAGGATTCTTACCAAAGTCTTGTGTAGATGTTATCTTCTCTGTCTCTGTAACATATTCATATTTTGGAATAATACCACCTTTACAATAAAAGTAAATGTGACAACTGTTCCCCTTTATTTCTGTTATATGTAAGGTCTGTAATAGTTTATTTGTGTTTAATTGTTAAAGTTGTAATATTAGCAGAAGGCCACTAGAAGGGGCTAACGTACAATTTTTGTCTGCATTATTAAAGCGTTTGACACTTGCATACCTTCTACAGATTTTTCAAACATATATAAAATGTATAAACCGCACTGCACATACTTTGTTAAAAATATGTTGACTAGAAGTCACTCAAAATTCACAATCAAACTTTATTGTCAGACCAATGATTATTAATATAAATTCTGCATATATCTATCTATCTCTCTATCCATATCTATATCTATACATAGATAGATA